>CM060359.1:47120973-47315973 GCA_030545235.1 Helianthus tuberosus | reverse complement strand
CGGTCCCTTATAGCGGTTCCACTATTAGCGGTGCTAAAGGCCGCTATTTGACCGCTACTCTGAAACCCATGTAGCGGTCATAGCACTGCTTTTAGCGTTTTATTTATTTCAGCCCAAAAGCCCAAATTAATCAACTTTTTGTTTGAAATACACCCAAAACTAAAGGGCCAAACCCAAAATTAAACCTAAATCGAGGCCTAAAGTCTTCATTTGCTCGACGCGAGTTCTTCATCGGTCAACAAATTTAAGCGTAAATCTAGAAATCCCTAGACTTCCGCTTCTTAAATCCTAATTCGCTGGTGGTTCCTAATTCGTTGGTGGTTCCTACTAATATTTTGCATGATGTAACTATGAAGTTTGATATTACTATAAGTATTTTCAAATATATGTATATATATAAATACATAAATTCCGCATGATACAAAAATTATCGTTATACCACCGCTATAACCTATATATCATATACCGGACCTTGACCGCTATATGATTTGGGACCGCCATAACTGCGTAGTGTGCAATATATACGACAAATCAAACACCCTTCGCCTATAAAGATACCAAATTGTGAAGAATGTCTAACCTCAAATACATTCAACACATTTAAGTGTTTCCCACTAACCTCCTTTCAACAAACTAACTGACTAATCACACTTTACCTTAAAAGATCAAATTACTAACAATTCTCTTAGCCTAAAACATAAAACAATCATTTAACAATAAAACATAGATTAATTATTAATAAATAATAATCAATAATCAATAATCTTACCAACAGTGTCTTGTTTGTTGGAAACCCTAACATGACCTTTAATCCCTTGTTTCTCCTTCCCAAGCCCTTCACCTTCTTCCCATCCCTACAACACAACCCATAAATCAAACAAAATCTTATAATCAACATTATAGTTTCCAGATCAAATAAGGGTTAAGATGAAAGCAAATGATGAACATAAACTAACCATTTGTTTCATGAGGCGGAAAGCGGCGGACTTTCGGGCCACGCCGACATAACAGAGAGGAGCTTCCGGAGCTGCCATGGTTGCTCCGCCGTCAACTGGTTGCTCGAGGAGGACGACGGCGGCGGCGGCGGCAAGCAGAAAGGGTTTTAGAGGTGGGTATTCTTCCTGTTTAAAAATGGGTGTAAAAATATTGGAGTTTGATACGACGTCGTTGCCCTTCTCCAAACTTAAAAAGAACGGGTTTTAGCTTTCCTCCAGTCCTCCCCGTTTGATAATGGGCTTTATTCGGTTTTGAAACTTTTTTTTTTTGGAGCCGGGGGTCTCTTCTGGAAGCAGCCTCTCTATCCCCAGGGATAGAGGCAAGGTCTGTCTACATCCCACCCTCCCCAGACCCTATGAGTAGCATTGCTATTTGTGGGATTTACTGGGTACGGTTGTTGTTGTTGTTGTAAATTTCTATTTTTGTCCATTGTTTATCCATTTTAACTAGTTTAGTCTAAAAATCTAATTTATAATAAAATTATCCCTGAGGTTTGCATTTCTTAACGATTTTCATCCTTAAGGTTTGCATTCCTGAACGCTTTTCATCCCTAAGAATTAAATGAAAAAGCACCCTTAAGGATGAAAATGCATTAAGAAATGCAAACTTCAGGGTTGGATTTGTTATAAATTAGATTTTTGGACTAAACTAGTTAAAATAGACAAACCTCATAAACGAAAACAGAAATTTACTCTTTTTTTATGATTCTAATTAAAAATGTAAAATGTGTCCAACCGGGTTTTTAAACTTTTTTTTTATGATTCTAATTAAAAATGTAAAATGTGTCCAATCGAACCAATTTACTCAGGGTTATTCGTTTTGGGATTAATCTGTTTTTATTTGAACAAATTTTGTTTAGTTATGGGCTATTTGACAACATCTGAATGGTTAAGTGCTGAACTATTAAGAGGTTTGAACCATTAAGTGCTGAACCAATAAGAGGTTTGAACCATTAAGAGTCTGTATAATGCTTAACCGTTCAGAGGCAAATGTCTGACCATTTCAGATTAGAGGTCTTAACCATTCAGACTCTGTATAAATCTTAACCATTCAGAGGCAAATGTCTGAACCATTCAGACATCTGCTCGTGAAACAAACAGTCTGAACCATTAAGTGCTATCGCAACCCTCGGCCTCTAATCACTTGGGAACGGGCGGTCGCGAACCAGTATCAGTGGTATCGATGTTTATCAATTTGGCAGCGGAATTTACATCAGGACCGTAGTTAGGAAATATTTTATCAGAGTAAAATGCCACATTTTTATAATATTAAACACATGGAAAATTCCCAAATTTCCATTACAAACATGTTTATAGGGATAAACCCTAATTTATTAAATAAAACATCTTTCTTTATTTAGGTAACTTTTATAGCCACTTTTCCAAGCCTTCAGTGATGTCCAGCTGGCTTCTAATTGACTTTCACATTTTATTACCTGAAACGCGTTTAAAAACATTTTGTCAGTGGGAAATACTGGTGAGTGAATCTCAGTTTAATCAAAACAGGTTTTATCATTTCACAGTATTGAGAGCAACTACAATGTTTATATCTACACAATTATTCATTCAGTATTGTCAATCCCGACTGGTGGGTCATATTACTCATTGGCTATCTCACTGTCGAATGGTAACGTGTTCCACATTTTGTATACAAAACCCTAACATACCGGCAGTAATTGAAGAATTACAAAGACTCAATCACTGCTAATTATTTTAAATTATTTAAAGTTTTGTAAAAATAGTTTGGAAAAAGGTTTACAAAAGGAGATTACTCACATTGCTACTTTAGGTATTTTTCCTGTGACTTCCTGGTTAATCTATCAAATTTAAATAATGCACACGCGTTAGTATAATAACCCAATTTACATTAGTTATACCCTCCCCGAGACAGAAACTCCAACGACTACGTCGGGCAGAGCCTCGACTGCCGTTACGGAGCACTAGATCAATCGGGCAGCATATCTAATACGTAACGGGGGGTTATGATACTTACATCGAGGCAGAACTTTGTTATTTTAGTGGGTATAACACCCGGGTATTATAATTGCTATGTAGAAATTGAGAGAGAAGCACGAGATTTGAACGACGAAAATGAAATGCCTGAGGTCCCTATTTATAGTTTTGATCCGCCAGTCTCTCGCGTCCCGCGAAAGAAACACAAGGGGCCTTCGCACCCCGCGACGTAGGTCTGGTAGGCCCTAGCTTGGACCAGTCATGGGGTAGGCTCAACACGAGTGAGGACACGTGGCAGCTCCGGAGGAGGCCTGATGTCCAGGCGCTCGCGCCCCGCGTAAGACGAAGACAAAGTCTTCGCGGTCCGCCAGAGACCATTAAAATTTGTTTTTATTTTATTTTTGTAAACTTAAAGGTATTCGGGACCGGTTTTCGTATACGAGGTGTATTTTGGGACGTATAGGGGTGTTCTAAAAATTTTAGGAATGTCGGAAATATTTTAGGAGGGTTGTTATAAGTGCTAAACCAGTAAGAGGTCTAAACTATTAAGAGCCTCATTAAGAGGTAAACAAACAACCCCTTATCCGAATAAGCAAGATATATGGAACCGATAACCGACCTAGAAACCAAATTCACAATTTGGATACGGTTAGGAACCGAATCGAAAACCGAATTCACAATTCACAATTCAGTGTGGTTTGTACAGTTACGGGTGCAGTTTGGTTTTAACTTGATATGCATACAGCTTGGTTTTTCAGTTTTGTTGGTTTTCAGGCACACCTCTAGTATTAGGGTGGATTACTAATGTTGTTACAACAAATATAAGACCAAGGATAGTGGTTAGACTGGCTAGGCAAAAGGGTTCAAGAGTCCCGATTAGTCTAACGCAGGTCGCGGGGTCCCCCCCCCACGTATGCAATACATAGGGTCGGTCACTTATTATTGATTGCTTTAAATTCTGGATTGAAGGGAATTCAACCCAGAATGTTTGCATGCAATGTGACAGTGTTGGAGTGAGTGAAGAATAGAACAAGTAGAGTACAAGTTCTAGAGGGAGAGAGTAAGATTTCTGGAATATTTGGCTGAATGAACAAGTGTTCTCATTTATAGAGAAGAAATCAACCATATAAAGAAACCTTTGACTAGTGATCCGAGATTACAATGAGAGGGTTGACCTTTTTGGTAGGTTGAAGGCTTCAGACCTACGGGTAAAAGAGTGTCACTTCCCACATGCTCTTTTGCGGCTGAGTGGGAGAAGTCACTCGTAAAATGTGATGGGACGTGACACTTTTTCATGCTTTTTGCTGTTCACTACAGCTGGTCGTCTTCCGAACCATTTTACCTTTTAACCCTTTAAGCTATATTGCACTTATAGCCACTTTATTAAGTTTGAGCTACCCACGTCATCCAATAAATACTAACACATGTATATCCATTAATTAATATAATAAGTTTATAAAAAGGTAATAAACGTAAAATATGGATGAAATTACGTTAGTGAATGGCGTAAGCCGAACTCGCGGAAAGTTTGTGCAAAAAACCGAATTAACCGAATCATAACCGAATTAACCGACAAAACCGAACCGAAAAAATCGAACCAAATAAAAATTCGGTAGGTCGGTTAATGGTTTTTTTTGAAAACCGAAAGTAGCGGGTCAGTTATGGTTATCATTATTTCCATACCCTCCATAACCAAACGGAACCGACATGTAATAAATCTTTGTAGGATTTATGACTTTTCACCATATTTTTAATATATGATGTTTTTGACTGAAGATTTTTAGTACTTACGGGTTTTACATATCATTTTGTGGTTTTGGTTGAATGTTTATTTGAATTTATGGAATGTATCATATCACTTTATTTGAATGTTCAATAATAATTGCTATTAATATTATAGATTATATATATTTTTAATACTATCTAATATACTAATATATACAAATATGCAATAACAATTTATTCCATGTTAAAAAAAATTAAGCTATTTGTAGCTAAGTTAAATACACGGTTAACCACCCATAACCAACCCGCTATAACCATCAAAAACGAATAACCATAAACACCATAACCGATCGGTTATGATTATAATTATCCAATAACTAACACCGCGGTTATGGTTTTTGGTCAAAACCGACCCAAACTGACCATGCACACCTTTAGTTTGAAATATACTAGGGCACCTCCAAAGTTAAGTTAGTAAAATCTCTGACTTTTGATGCTTGACTTGCTAAGGTTTGGAATTCAAAAATACTTTTTGTTTGAATTGTGTCACCCTATGTTAAAAGTAGTTTAATAAACATTAACTAAATTAACCATAATATAGACATTAAGTTAAAATCTACTCACTAAAACTAGACTAAACTACTAACCGGCACGTGAACTGATCGACTCTAGAATAGCGAAATAAGTTCGGATATTGAACCCATGAGCAGGGGCGGACCCACCCTATGGCCAAGGTGGGCGGCCGCACCCATTGAAAAAAAAATTAGTGTATATTTTAGGCAAAAAACCTAACCGCAACCCTTGAAAATATGGTTGAACACCTCATCCGCACCCCCAGCAAATAATTTCTGGGTCCGCCACTGCCCACGAGACTCTATTAATCACGTTAACTAGACTCACTAGACTTACCTACTGACACGATTAAATTGATTTTGTATTTTGAGGGAGGTTTTCTAATAATCTAAATTGCAATTAATTAAAGTCTAACTAATTAACCGAACTGAGACGCAAACTGAGATTTTGGATTTTACTTAGATGATGATAAAGATACTACATAGGCTAGAATCCTACACATTATTGTCTATCTTTCTATTGGACTTGAACTGTTGTGGAACCGGGATCTTAAAGTACGAAATATCTGAATTTTTTTAATATCGCTATCCGAACCTGAATTCGAATTTTCGGATAGTTCAAATTCGGATGTTAGATAATTCATATCAGATTTTCGGAATTAAATACAACCTAAGACAATGTGTAGCGTTTTGAAAGTGTGAGATAGAAACTTCGGGGCCATGGGTCATAAGATTTTTTTATGTTGGGTGTTTAGATATATAAGTTCATAGTGGTAAGTAATATTTTCCGAGCTCAACTAGCCTTGACCTCAACTCATGGATCATTTGCAGAACTGATGTTTCATGGTGCCAATCACCCACCCTAGGATCATTTTCTTCACTCCAAAGCATGTAAGTGTTGTAATTTATACTATGAGTTACCCTAAAAAAATATCCATGTATTATTCTAGGAGCAAAATTTTAGTTTATTTATTCAACAAAATAATTTATATGCCATCTCCACATACGTGTTAATTACACACTATTTTAACCCGTATTCATTTTTCCAAGTTTCTAACAATGAAAACAAAAATTCTTTTAGAAATCCACACTATAATCCTACTATTTTTACTATATTTAAACTAAACATGGTGCCCATGTAATATAAATTTACTAAGTTTTTTTGTTTTCGGATATCGGAAAATCCGATTATCCGATTTTTTTAGAAATTCGCATCTGAATCCGAAACCAAAATTCTGGATTATCCGATTTTCGAATATTCCGGGTTCGGGGTTTGGTTCCGGATACGGATTTGTTTGAATACCCCTATACAAAATGTGTATACTAAAACCATAATTTATTTTTTTAAATGTATAATGATAATTACATATACTTTTAATAGAAAGAATATTTATTCCAAAAAGATAAATTGCAATAAGACCGGGTGGTGCGGGATAAAGCCCCTAGCCATGTAAGCAACACATCAACGCCAGCTGAACATGGAGCTCCATTTGTTAACTGACTTACAGTGGGACAGAACTTCATAAAACCCCTATCATCATTAATCAATCTTTAATTTTATATTAATTTTATTTTAATTTTGTTTTTTAGAAAAATAAGAAAATTAAAATTAAATATCATAACTTAAAAAAGAAACAATTAAGACATATAAAAGAGTAAACTGCAATTTTACTCTCTGAGGTTATATGCGATTTGCACTCTTACCCCTCCCAGGAAAATTTTGCTGTCTTATCCCTCAACTATTGAAAAACGTTGCAATATTACCCCCTGAGGGGTAAAACTGTAACATTACCAAAAGGGTATTTTCGTAATCTTACCCATATATATAGTAAACTTCAATATTACCACCTGTGCTTTACCTAAGACGACACGTTTAAACCCTCTTTTATTAAAGTGTCTTTTCCGACGATATTCCAACCACCGGAGAAGCATATACCGACACTCCGGCGATATTCCGACCATCGGAGAAGCACCGGTCAACCTTCCATATTGTCGTCTGATCCTCTCACTCCCGTTATCTTTCTCTATCTCGTCTCTTTCTCCGTCTCTCTATCTGGTCGCTGCCGTCGGGAGCTCATCGGGAGGCAGTCTTGTCGGAGTTAAGTGCTCCGGTGGAGTTAAGCGCTCCGATGGGGATCTAATGATATTTAGTCATGATATGTTTGATTACTTACAAGATTAATTAGTTTTTTTATAAATTGAAAACAACAGTTTTCAAACAGATTCGAAACCCGATTTTCAATTAGATATAACTTGATGAAAACTACACAATTTTGCTCGATCTTTTTTTTTTTTTTTTTTATCTAAATTGTAGTTCAAAGTGTGTTCTTGTTTCAGAAAAGTAGGTTTCATAATGTCTCTGTAAGTCTAAATTAATCGTTTTGATTTTATAAAAAACGTGTATCAAACAGATTTGGAAATAGAAACTTTGGGTTATCTTACAAGAGTTGTAACTCACTCAATATACATCCAAATTAGATAACATTTATGCATAAAGTGGTCCTATGAGTCCTTGAAATATTCCATGTAAGATTAAATATTTATTTATTTATATTTAATCTAGTAGCCATCATTATCATTTATATAATACGGATCAAAATATAATAAAACCTATAATAAATTAGTTGGTAATTTTTGATGGGCCAGATTACCCTAATTAACTAATTGGGATTCCCCTTGGGTGTATATAAGGAGATTACTAGAGAGGGATTAGGGTTAGACATTCATAACATCAACACTAAAATCGCCCCTCATCTCTCTCCATTACTACGAGTTCTTCAACCCTAAAGAACTCGGTACTACCATCAAGAAGATACATCCTAAAGGGGAACCAGACCAATCTGACGAACATGACGTCTACTTCCCTCTCTGGTGTGGTGACTGGCTAATCAGGTACACACGTCTTATTTTATTGTTCATGATTGAATTTACATCATTAGGGTTTATGTTTTACCCATGTTTTTATGATATAATCAACATGTGGTATCAGAGCGATGTTGATTATATAAATTCAATCATTTAATTCGATTTCAAAGTTTGCTTTGATGGGATATACGGAATTCAAATAACTTAAATAAATTTAATGGATATATATTTTTTTTTCTGAAATCAGTTTGCCGATAACACCATTTGAATATGTGAAGCCATTAGTTCAATATATTGAAAATCTTTTGACTTTGCAAAAATTCGTAATCCCAGAAAGTGTTTGAGAATGAATGATAATTGTTACTTTTAATATTTTATAATTATTCTATCATTCATATACAAATAAATTTCTGACGTGATATATTCTAATATATATATCTTGATTCAATTTAAGTTATCAAGATTCTAAAGTAATAATTCATCACCAGCTTTACAGTGGGAAATATATTCTAATATATCTTGTATCGAAATCGATTTTTGTTGATTATTATTTCACTGTATATGGTCATTAATCTTAAAAGAAAATCCCCTTATTTTCGGATAACATTAGGATTTGATTATGTTTTCTAAAATTATATATCTTCATCTCCAAGTTTCGAATAAAATTATTATCTTTAAATTTATAATTGAATAATTAACTTGGATAGATAGAGATATTTTGAAATTATAATCAAAATCCCTTAAAATTAGTTGATTCAAACTTATCACACTAATCAGCTACTAATTAGGAGTTTCGAGACCACAAGGTTGCGACTCGAAATCATAAAGGGTTTCAATCTTTACAACTCGAGACCACGATTTCGACTCGAGACCATAAGGTTTCGACTCGAGACCACTGAGGTTTCGACTAAGGGCTTCAATCTTCACAACTCGAGACCGTGGTTGCGACTTGAGACCTCATCAAGGAGTCGAGATCTCATAAAACACAGTAGTCGAGACCATGATTACGACTCGAGACACCGAGGTTGCGACTCGAGACCTTAATGAGTCGAGGCCTCATAATGTTACAAGATGAGTCGAGACTTGACTCGAGATCTCATAACTGAGTCGAGATCTCATAACTGAGTCGAGATCTCACTCGAAATCTCATAAGTCACTCACTCGAAATCTCATTACTTTATTAAGCTGTTAATGTGAACTAAAATACTTGGTTTTGTAAACGCTTAATTACTTAATCAGAATTTAGATAATATTTTACAAAACCAAAATAGCTTAACTTGAATGAGCTTCTGATATATCACTTATGGCCAAAGCTGATTTGATGCATCTATTTATTGTTCAAGTATTATAAAAGCTATGTTAATTATGCATTACAAACGTGAATGTCT
This sequence comes from Helianthus tuberosus, assembly GCA_030545235.1. Lineage (NCBI taxonomy): Eukaryota > Viridiplantae > Streptophyta > Magnoliopsida > Asterales > Asteraceae > Helianthus > Helianthus tuberosus. Next base: position 47,306,475 of record CM060359.1, on the reverse strand, counting down.
TAATTTTCTGGCCAAAGCTGATTTAATTCATTCATGTCTAGCATATTTAACAAGTGCATAACTAAGGTGATTGTCTCACTTCTGGCCAAAGTTGATTTGTCACGATTACTTTGCACACATGCTTAAATGATTACACTTCTGGCCAAATCTGATTTGTCTTCGTTTAAGTAGAATTTTAACTAAGTCTATTATTTTGATGTTAGTAATAGACATACCACAACTTCTTCATATAATGATCCTTCATTAATCTTATGATCATTTTGTCTGTCTTATTTTTTGAGTACCCGTAACTTTACTCACTATAACTTTCTTCTATAAATCAATATCTCATCCACTCTAATTCTTAAACCTAAAATGTTTTGCTTTATTTAAAGTTTCTATAAGAATTAGCTCTTAAACTAAATCCTTGATTATCTCTTAAGACACGATAATCCTATTGCTCTCTTCTAATACAAGTACTACAGAAGAAAACTAGAGCATGATGAATAGGATAAATCGAACATGATGTCTCTTATGATAATCAAGAACTCTCTAACATAATGCTATAACTAAAGTTATTCCAGATTAAGTTTTTCCTAAGACTAATCTATTATTTGTGGAATAATTACAAGAACTCCCCTAAGATGCATGCCTTCATTTAAAATTCTAAATTATAAGGTTAAGTGGTATATGTGAATACATTATAATGTATAATACCATGACCCATAAAGTTAAGGGCTTACGCATGGAAATAAGTACATTTTTCCAGTACATTACATACTAAGATTTTCATTTGTACAATTTGATGCCTTATAAATCAACTATAACACTCAAAAGTACCAAAGTATAATGAGTATGTTGATAAGCAACATATGTACAAAGAAATAAATGTTTGAAGCTGGAAAATAAGTTGTTACTCACCTTACAACCACTTAAACTTTAAAAGATGATTGTTCTAAGGCCCATAGACAAATTACAAGTGCTAATTCCACCTCTAAGGTTCTTCAAGGGAAAATCTCACTGTATAATTATGCCATTAGACTAGGCATAAGCAACGAGACTATCCATTATTCAGAAGAACGATTGGATAAGTTAATTAGGTAGTCACTTACTAATGATATTTAGGTCTGATAATTTTAATATTCCTATTAACACATGATAAGTTGACTCTAGTTCTAAACGTTTCCTTACCTGAACTTAACAAATAATTAACATGAGAGTTAGTGACAAAATTAAATGTTAAGGCTATAAAAAACCATGATAAGCAGTCTTCTAACAAAACTTTTCGATACCTTACATATTCTGAAGATTAATCAGAATATAGTATCATAATTAAGCTATGTTATGAAGGTTGTGAGGTTCTATAGTCAACATAAAGTCACACTTACCTTAAACTCTCATCTTATTCGTTCTCAATATCTGGATAGAAACATTACTAAGATGGAACTAGATGATACCTTAAACTTTCACAAATTTTGTCATCATGCAAATGATAATTTGATAAAATAAAAAATGAGACTTAAAAATTTCATCCATTATAACCGAAATTCATGAGAAATCATGACATGGTTAATGAGGATGATTTTTATCTAATCTCATTCTAAGTGATTTTAAAACATGACGTTAAAAGCCCTAAATCGTTATTTGGCTTAAGGAATAAGTATGGGTCCACCATAAGTTATATTTCATTAACATTCGTGAAACTTATTCCAAAATGGAATATTCAGACATAATTCATTTATCAATTAAAGACTATCTGCTTGTATCTAAATTAGTCTCATATGACCCATGGTCTTAAAGAAATATATTCATATATGTGCTTAACATGATTTCTATTAAATATGTCCCTAAGTTTCTTATGACATCTGGACATTAAGGAAATCAAGTAAAGTCTAACATATATATGATAGGTTCCCACGTCACATACCTAATTGAAACTTATCTTGTAGCATTTCTAGAGACATCATAGATCAGTGGGAGCATTAAGTGTCTTAATTATAACTTGTAAAAAGTTGCAAGAGGTGGGGAAGTGCAAACTTCACGTTACTTCAATTTACACCTCTTGTACAAGACACTGCTCATTTTGGCACTGTTTCATCAAAACTTGTCTCCTTATAATCTAATGCTACACTTACAAAAGTTTCATTGTTGCTTAATTGTGGCACACTTAGATTTCTTACCTAAACTAACATAATCCTCAACAAGAGAAACTACAACGAATAACGTCACTAATTTTGTGTTTCTCTATTAGAATTTGTTGGTCGTTAAAATATTGACCCTAAGCATGCCGAGTTCCTTAATATTTCTAAGGTCAGTGGCAGCAGTCAAAGTCCTTATCATGACTTGCAAGGAATACAAGAGGCGGGGGGAGGATTGTCATTAAATTTCACTCCAAATTTAACTCCGATTACACCTCTTGTACACCTTATTGCACCAACTCTTACAAACTTAGAATGAAAATGATAGCAACCTAACCAAGAGCTAATCTATAAAACTGAAACTTCTAACAAACCCAATAATCAACTCAGGAAGTCATCTAGGTTTAAAAACCTACTAACTTTGATGATTACATAACCTCCCTAACTGGAGTTGAAGTGAAATTTTGGAAAAGTTTATTGATCTTATCTCTTCAAATTAAGCTATTAGCGTTAATCAATCTTCTAGATGGAATAAAACTGTTTTCTAGTAAAATTGTTTTTATGTGTTCGTATAATGTTTGGGATTTGATTGAATTGCCTAAGAGTGTTCAAATCCTAATATATAAACGTTAAGACACTAAGAAGCATAGTTGATTGTCAAAGGTTATACTTAGGAAGAGATAAATTATCAAAGATTTCTTTGAGGATCATCACTGTTCTAGTAGCTTATAACAGTTTAAAGCTACATTAGATGAACATTAAAACAATTTTCCCTAATAACTGGCCCAATATTTACATGTTCATAAAACAACCTGAAAGTTCCAAACTGAAGGTTAAAGAACACTTTATTTGTAAGCCAATAAAATCCATGTATGGGTTAATGCAAACATCATAGTGTGATGAAATCTTAACGTAATTATTTTCATCAAGAATCAAGTGGATTAATGTACCTACCTCAAGATGAGTGGGAGCAACTAAATTAAACTTGTCTACACAGATGATATTCTTTTGGCAAGTATATGTTACATAAGTCAAAGCATTGTTAACACAAACTTTGATATAATAGATCTCAGAGATATCTCTTACATGATAGATATCATAACATGCCGATATAGACCTAATGGGACATTAGTTTTGTTCCATAAGTTTAACCTTCAATGGGTCCTTACATATGTAACAAACATTAATGCTCTCATTTAGAGGATAATAGGATAAACGAGATTATTTACTTACGCTTCATTAATTAGAAGCCTTATGTAAGTTCAAGTCTATACTCGTTTAGATATTGCTCACATTGCAACACACTAGATATGTCTAGATTAACGTGAAACATTTAATAGAGTATTACAATATCTTTAAAAGAAACGAGAGGCTATAATTGAAAGAAGAAGTGAGAACTGAAACCGGTTGTTTACTCTAACCTTGTAATATTCAAAGATGACAAAATGTAATGTCGGGTATATCTTTATGTCAGCAGACAAAACCTATCTCAAGGAGGAGTCATAATGGACTGATATCAACAACCTAAGTTATAACGACACAATATAGTCACTAAATGTTGTTGGAAATTTATCAGTTGACTCATAAGTTTATTAACTCATTATAATTAATATATTGAAGACTTATTGTGATAAAGTCAGCTACCATGTCTCCTTGAACAGTAACAGTTCAAGAGGTGTTGCATTAAATTTCGATACACAATTAATTATTCGTTTTTGAACGAATTGAGGAAACTAAATATTTGTATCGAATACATTCATGATATGCTTAAGGATCCTATAACTGAAGGTCTATTACCCATAAGTCTTATTAAGAGAGCTCATAAAAGAGACAGGTTTTAATTGATGACCATGTACAACTGCATATCGTACTATGAATGACTAACTATTAATTAATTTTTCCTCATCAGTTTGATTTTGTATGTCTCTTACATATGTTCTGCCGGTGTAATGACATATAGACAACTATAAATACAAATCAAACGTTAAAGGGCTTACTTATTTTGATCATAACTGTTAGGTTTTAAATTGAGGCTGTAGTATGATTAATGGGGGTCCTGAGTCGAATAATGATTCAACGACTGTATTTCTCTGCTACGGTTCTTGGTTTAAAGCTAAAATGAGTATTAACTTCTGATCAGACTTATCTAATACTCATGATAAATGATTACTCGGCTAAGTGGGAGAATGTAAGATTAAATATTTATTTATTTATATTTAATCTAGTAGCCATCATTATCATTTATATAATACGGATCAAAATATAATAAAACCTATAATAAATTAGTTGGTAATTGTTGATGAGCCAGATTACCCTAATTAACTAATTGGGTTTCCCCTTGGGTGTATATAAGGAGATTACTAGAGAGGGATTAGGGTTAGACATTCATAACATCAACACTAAAATTGCCCCTCCTCTCTCTCCATTACTACGAGTTCTTCAACCCTAAAGAACTCGGTACTACCATCAAGAAGATACATCCTAAAGGGGAACCAGACCAATCTGACGAACATGACGTCTACTTCCCTCTCTGGTGTGGTGACTGGCTAATCAGGTACACACGTCTTATTTTATTGTTCATGATTGAATTTACATCATTAGGGTTTATGTTTTACCCATGTTTTTATGATATAATCAACATTCCAACAATATTTGCATGCTTTGGATAAAATGTACAATTTTTAATGATTTTTGGGGTAAACTACCACTGGAAAAAAAACGTTTTTTTTAATATATCATCGGGAAGTTTATTAAGATATTGACGTGAAAATCAAACAAAGCGATTCTGTTTTCGCGCGGAGTTAAGTGCTCCGGTGGTCGGAACATCGCCGGAGAAGACACTATAATAAACAGGGTGTAAACGTGTTTGTGAAGGTAAAACACAGGGTATAAATGTGTTATTTACTTCTATTTTCTTATTATCAGGGGCAAAAAAGTCTTTTCACGTTTCAGGGGGTAATACTGCAGCGTTTTTCAATAGTTGGGGGTAAAACAACAAAATTTTCTTGGGAAGGGGTAAGAGTGCCAATCGCATATAACCCCAAGGGGTAAAATTGCAATTTACCATTATACCATTAAACTATAAAAAAAAGAAATTACAAACCATAAATAAAAAAGGTACTAAAAAAACCAATAAAATACAACTCCTACCTAGTCCGTGTTTAAATATTTAGCTTAGATTCATTGTTTCTAAGTTTCGAAGATTGCCTGGTCCACTAGCGAGCAATGCGAAAAGTCTTCCTTAAGAAGCTTTAATTTTAATTTTATTTTTTTGCATTTGTTTTTCCTTAAGATTTTGGTTCTCTTATAATTCCTTGAGCGTGATCAAACGGGATATTTGCGATTCCAACACGTCCAATTTTGATGAACCCAATGGATGTGGTTAGACCCCAGGGATTTGTTGAGGAAGTTAACCAGGTGCCCTTCCTGCAACAACTTTGCTTCTATCTTTCCCTTGTGTGGTCATCTCGTGGTTCTTCGAAAACAAAGTCTTCATTGTCGTCGTTTAGGTTTAAATATGAATGAGTGTCCGACACACCTTTAGATGCGGGTGTGGTAGAGGTTCACTTCGAACGTTTAGACAATCGACCTGATGATCGGCCGGTAGTATTTGAGTTATGTTTTATTATGATCGTACCTTGTTATTTTGGTTAACGAGACTCTTTCACCAAAATGCTCAAAGTTCAGTTAAATGAATTTTGATTAACGGAGCCATAAACATACCTTGAAGGCAATCGAAGAACACAAAAGCAAAGATCAAAAGTGGTGTCGTTGGTTATTGCAACCAGAAACGTACCTTGAAGACAATCTGATGGCGCCGATTGTTGGAAGAAGAAGATTAGGGTTTGCAAGATAACAAACCTTGAATCCCAAAAATGATCGATTGCTTGGATTTGATTAGCATATGTGTTAGAATGAAGTGATGGTAGAAACTGTAAATGAGATCTAAGGTTAGGCTTCAAGTCGGGATAACAAAAGGTAGCGTATGGACTTTTGTGTGAAAACGGGTTATAACGTTTTATATACTTTGACCCGAATTGTTGAATACGGGTCTTCACGACCCAATTGCAAAGAGAAGCAACATTTTGAGTGGGAAAACACAATGAAATGGCTCTACAATGATGCCGTGTGTGGGTATTGTTTTATTAGGTAGTATAGATTAAAATTTTCCATTTATAAGAACATCATTAGGTAGTATAGATTAAAATTTTTCATTTATAAGAGCAAATAGTATGGTTTATCAACCCATAGAAACCATCCTAATATTATTATGGTTCTTGTTTCATTCATCAACGCTTAAAGATATTACATGTAATCCGTTTTTTTTTTTTTTTTTTAAATTAAGGAGGCTTATTAAGAAAAACATGTATGCATTAGTTATGTGGTGTTTGCCATGGTTTATGTATATATTATTAAAAATTTAATATTTCTCTATAAAATGAATATGCTTGGCATGCCACTAAAGTTTATTTTTTCACTACTTTAACACCACTTAATCTAACAGATAATAATAGGTCATTACCGTTCATCATGTTTACTGTAAAACCATATATTTTTGTTGAGTTAGTATAACATATGCATGTAACTTCCAAGCTGATTTCTTTGGATTTCTTTACGACTGACGAGTATCGTTTCATTGTTGAACTCTTGAACTCTAGACCTTTGATCATACATAGGCACTAGACACAACATAATTGTGTTAAATTAATAGTCAATAATCAGTGAAACAATTACAGATAATTCTTTGTTCCCAAACAAAGTATTACAGTTGCCATAAGCAATTATTAAGAAAAAAATCACGTTGAACCACCTTTAAAAAACAATACAAACCAATTCAAATTGAAAACCCGATATCTACACTTAAAAGCCTAAAATATTTCGATGACCAGACTCTTAATTTGACAACAACAAAAAAAAAAAAGACAGGTACCAAACAAAACTTTACAGTATGGGATTAAAAAAAAGAAAAAGAAAACCTTCACTTGAGATTGCATCACCTCCAAAAAAAAAAACCATTACAAACCAAATCATATCGAAAATCCTATATCTAAGGGTGAAGGGAGTGGCACGGCAAACCCATCGGCAAAGGAGAATGCCGATCGGGAACACCGCCGCCACCCCTTATAAACCGCTCGGCAAACTCAAGTATCGGTATGTGGTCACCGATCGACAAAGGCTAGCCGACAACCTCGGTTTGTGTGTGTGTAACGGCATTATTGCCGTTTAATCATAAAAAAAAATACTTTTTATTAATATAAATCAACATTTTACACCCAACATTTCTCCAAACCTTCTCCAAACATTCAACCAAATTATACATTCTGCTTCTCTTTTTGCAAATGGAAGGTTCAAGCAAACGCGATGGCAAGGCAACTAAACGGGGCGGCTCGAGTGGTTCAACTCCGCCGTATCATCCGCAACTAGGCTTCGCCACACATAGCCAACCTCCATTTTTTTATAGCCAAGGCATGCAACCGACTTACGGGTTCAACACCCAACCCCATCCAAATTTTTCGCCGCATAACTATTTTCCACAGGGTCCGACCACGGTTCAAAAAGGTCGTCCGAAGTCAAGAAAAATATAGCCAAGTTCCGTTGTTGGGTGAAGACGAAAGCTCGGGCTCGAGTTCAAAAAGAAAGTCGTCGGACTCGGGTAATTACCATCCGGATACACCGAATGCCGAGTTCACGAGTGGCCATCAAACTATCCCCGACATGAACGTGGATCCCTCGCCACGAAGACAAAAGAGGAGGGATAAAAAAACCAAAGCCGCCCCTTCTTCAAGCGACGATCCAAGAGACATAACCACTAAATTTGAAGAATATAGGGCGATGAAAAAAGAGTTGATGGATATCAAAAGGGTGCGAGAGGAAAAATATTTGGCGTTGGCCGAGAAGCAAGACGAAAATATGCGCCAGGCTAAATTCGACAAGGACTTGAAGACGTACAACCGGCCTCACGACAATGTTCCCCCAGCAATGTTGGAGATCACGCTCGCACGAAAACGCGAGATAGCCGAAAAGTATGGAAGACCGTGTGATTTTTAATTTTTTTAGTCGTTGCGTTGTTTTAGTGTCGTGTAATTTTTATGAATTTTATGTTTTTTTTTAAGTTTCATTTTAATGTAATTGTTTTTTTATTAATTTAATGTTTTGTTTGTTTTTATTTAACATATAATTTAAAAAAAACAAAAAAAAAGTTTGCCACTTTCAAGTGTCTAAACCATTGCCAACACTTTTCAGCAAAGTTTAAACTTTTTACCCTCTCTGACGTGGCACTCTCTGATTGGTCCATTTTAAAGTTTGCCACTTTAACCTGTTTAACCACTCCCTTCACCCTAATTAAAAGCCTAAAATATTTCGGCCACCAGATTTAATTCAACAAAATAGTAATAATAATAATAATAATAATAATAATAATAATAATAATAATAATAATAAATAGGGAGATTCCCAATGATCTCTGGATCAAGTGGTGGAAGATTGAAATGCAGGTTCAACTCTCATTTAGTGCAGAGTGAGGCACTGGCAGACAATTATAGGAGACTCAGGGAAACTTGGGTTTGATCCTTGAGCCAAACGGGTTTTATCCAAAATTTCAATGTTGTGCCTACGGGTGAGTGGGTACTGGGTTTTCCCCGGAATTGGTCGTGGAATCGGGTTACTCTTGGAGTACTCCGTTTGGTCCAGTGGGTGCCCCGATAGTACCCGAGATTAATTCTGTTAGTCGTTAAAAAAATGGGCGATCCTACTTGATAAAAAAAACATACAAAAAAAAGTTACAACTCCAATAAAACATCCCGAATCCATTGCCACTACCATAATTCCTCATGGTTTCAGAGTTTCCCTTCTTTTATGCCCCTAATTACCATGCTCTTATCTGTTTCAAGCCACCATTTGCCCATATTATATACTTCTTATATTTGTAAATTAACTTTAAAAAAAAAAACCATATGGCCATATGGATCTTTAATAATTTTTATTATATATGAAATACTAATAAGAAAAAGCTGGACTGCTGGAGGCAGCAGGTTCATGATCTTCCACTATATATACCATTGAAAACTTCATTAGTTTCACACCTCAAAGCTATCTAATACTTCTCAATAATTAAAACAAAGCTACTTTTTACTTCACTGCCCAATACCATCAAAATGGCTTTGAAAACAACTGCTTTTCTCCTCACTCTCAACCTTCTCTTCTTCTCTTTGGTAAGTTCGGATACAAGACCAGCACCAGCAGCAGCACCCACTTGCTCTGCAGACATTCTCAAGTTCGGTGTATGTGCTGGCTTGCTGAATAACTTGGGTGGAGTGGTTGTAGGATCCCCGCCAACCTTGGCTTGTTGCAACCTCTTCCTTAACCTTGTGAGCCTTGAGGCAGCAACATGTGTTTGCAACGCGATTAAAGCTAATGTATTGGGTGTCAATATTGATGCATCTCTCGGGTTGAGCATGGTGTTTAACAATTGTGGACAGAAGGTCCCTACTGGTTTTGAATGTTGAGGGAACTCTTCAAATTTTTGCAAGTGGTTTGTTGTTCTTGATTATGTCCTCTCTTCCTTTGATATTAATTTGTTTGTTTTGGAATTCGTTTGTTATGTTTTATTATGATTGTACCTTATTATTTTCGATGTTGTCACAGTTAATGTGATTAGTGCTATTTGTATTCTATTCCAAGAATAAAGATTCATGTTTTTAAAATTCGTTTGTTTTGGTGAGTTTGAGTTTATTGGATGTGCATTGCCATATCTATAGAACGATATCATATGCGCATTTTCATCAAGACTACTTTCGCGCAGTGGCAGATCCAGGAATTATTTTCACCGGGTTCCTTTTAATAGATTTTTACTATATTTTTTAAATCATATAAAATTTCCACTATTTTTTTCATTTTTTTTCCAAACCGAGGGGGTTCCCGGAAACCCCCAAAACACCCCTGGATCCGCCACTGCTTTCGCATACGACAAAAGATGACTATCTTCATCAAGTATATATATATAGATTTATAAGCATGGAAACTTTTAGTTTTATCAAAATTAGAATTACATTTATTCACTTATAAACGTGATTTAATTTTTTATTTGTATGTTTGAATTAAAGAAACATATAGTCTATTTATGGTAATGAGAATACAACTAGTTTGGGTTGGTTGATCTTCATGTCACCTTCACCGACATGGAGATCTTTTCTAATCCTCAAGTCACTACCAAATTCTATATATAACAGAAACCATATTAACTACTGATGACGGGGTAGCCTAAGACCAAATAAAATGACTAAAACACATGAATGCTCAAAAGGTTGAAAGGTTCAAAGGTTAAAAACCCGGGAGCTAAGATAAAGCAACACATGAACAGTAAATGGTCACATCTCTGATTGCTTCACCAACTCTCCTAGCCGCAAAAGTAAGGTGAGTACACAGAACACAATCTTTTACCCGCAGGTCAAAAGGCTCCAACCCCCAAAAGGGTAAGTACCCCACTGCAGACATACTTCACTAGTCAATGGTTTCTTCTTTGAGAGATAACATTCTCTATATATATGACACTTCATTAAGTGTGAAAAACATTCTGGATCAGCTCTGATTTCATGGAGATCTCTGATCAATGTTCTTGAGAACTTGTTCTATACAAGTCACTCCTCATCACGTCTAACACACACATTCTACCAGCTCTCACACCCAAAGCTGAACACATTTCAGTGGAAGATCTCGAACAAACAACAAAATCTAACTAGTGAACCTCTCTCCACGTCTAGCAAACGTGGGGGGACTCCACGACCTGCGTTAGGCAAAACTAAACCCTTCAACCCTTTTGCCTAACCAGCCTAGCTACTACCATCGGTCTAGTATTTGTTGCATCAACAAGTTGGCGGCCACCGTGGGACTACGCCACTAATTTTCTTCAAAAGACCTAGTAGTGTAGCTCCTTTTCTGTTCAAGAGTCAGCATGTCGTAAGGTGAGTCTCCGGGAGAGGTTAACCAAGTCCCTCGTACTTCTACCCCGAACACTAGCCAAACTCCCATGGCTATGCCAACTTCTATCTCAACACCGGGAAGCACTCCAACTGGAGCAACATGCCCCGAGTTTCTCACTTTCCAAACGCCAACACCGTCTCGTTACGGAGTACCATATCCCAATGTTGGTGCCTCTAACACTCCCTCGCGTATCGATCTTACACCTGAAGGAGTTGCTAATAACTTTCTCGAGTTAAGGTCTCTCCTTAACCAACACGTGAGTAGGGAACGAGACAAGGGAGTGAGGATCCGTCTGGATTATGACGAGCCAGAACCATCACTATCTCCTGGGCCTCCCCCTCTTACTTTTGCAAGTTCACAGCCAACCACGTCTAGGAATGAGGCTGGTCCCAGCAATCCTCCTCCAAATCCTAACCCATATTTGTACACGAGGTTAGATCCAACATCTTTTCCTCTCTTTTCTTCCCAACCAATTGCAACCGGTGCTCCCTCGGGGCACGAGCTGACTTTGAACCAGCTCCTACAATCTCCAGTAGCAAGCCTTCCACCCTCAACAACAACCACATAGGAACAAGCTTTGTCTGTGCTTCCCTTGGCACGAAGTGCCATTATGAGCACTCCCCTAGGGGTAAACTGTCCAGCTGCACCTGGAAGCCTTCAAGGCTTCAACCTTATGCCACAGATGATGGCCCAGATGATGGCAAGCTTCCCATGGCAACACTTTATTAACCAAGTGTTAGCCACCCAAGGGAACAACAATAACAACAGCAACACATGTGCAAGAGCGGAGGAAGATTTGGCCAAGCCTTATAAGCCAAGTAATCTCTCGTGCTTCTCACAGCAAATAGCCGATTATGATTTTCAAACGAAGATCAAGATGCCATCCCATATCAAGACATATGATTGGACTGAGGATCCAGAAGATCACCTTCAGATCTTCACCGGTGTCGCTAGAATCGAAAAATGGTCAAATGCTGAATCCTGACTCACGTTTATGCAAACTCTCATTGGTTCAGCCCGGATATGGTTCAACGATTTACCCGCTAGAAGCGTTCGAAGCTTCGATGATCTAAGCAAAGGGTTTTTGGCCAATTTCTCACAACAAAGGCGGTACGTCAAAGATGCTACAGTAATCTTTCAGATAAAACAAAGGAATGACGAAAGCCTTCGAGAGTTCATCGAAAGGTACAAGAAGGAAGGTCTCACATATGTAGGGGCAGACGAAAAGATGAGAGTGGCCGGTTTTATGAACGCCATTACATCCAAATATCTCACAAGAGATTTCAACAAATCCCTGCCCAAGACCTTGGAAGAAGCTCTCGAAAGGGCTGAAGCCCACATCAGAGGAGAAAAGGCTGTAGACATTAAAGAGCAAAGAAAAAGGGGATCAAGCTGGCGAGGTAACAGCCCGACTAGAAAAAGGGGAAACTTCCATTCCTATGACAGACGCCAAAAGGGTTCAGAGCAGCGAAGACCTGAAGGTCGGAACCCTTCCAGCAGGGAAAAAGGCATGAGCTTCACACCCCTCACCAAGACCCCTTAAGAGATTCTTGCTACAGAGGAAGTAAAACAAAGTTTTCGACCTCCAAGATCTCTCCCCAAAAGCAAGAGGAATGAGAATTCCACCCAATTCTGTGAATTTCATGAAGAAAAAGGCCACCATACTAATGATTGCTTTCAGTTGAAAAAGAGGATTGAAGAGGCAGTCAAATTCGGGGAACTTGCTCACTTAGTAAATGGAGTAAGGGACAAGATGGCCGAAGGAAAGGGAAAGGAAGTTAACATGGTGGATTTTGATGGAAAGGTTCCTCACAAACGACAGAGGTTGGAAGCTTGGGAGCTTCAGTGTGTTTGTTTCCCTCCAACAGAAAAGAACCCACTTTTAAACCCCCTTGTAGTTGAAGCAACTGTGGGTACACTACAAACAAACAAAGTATACATAGACACTGGAGCAGCCACTGAAATCATGTTTGAGAAGTTCTTCAACCATCTGAGCAATGAGGAACGTTCAAAGCTTCAACCCTCAGGAACCTCCATAAAAGGTATTGCAGACATACCCCTCAAGCCTTTAGGGCAACTAACCTTTGATGTTTGTTTCAGCGAAGGCAAAATGGAAAGAGTTCAACCTCTCACTTTCGTGGTCATCAATATACCCTCAAACTATGACGTGATCATAGGAAGGTCGAGGCAGTGTGCATTCTACATAGCTATTTCTGTAGGTCATGGCACTGTCAAGTTTCCTACCGAGAGGGGAATTGCAACCCTTCAACCTACTCAAGAAGCCTACATGGTTGAAGGAGAAAGCTCCAAGAGTGAAGAAGACAAGCAAAGGCTGATCATAAACCCTAAGTATCCTGACCAAAGGATAAGGATAAATCCAAACCTTTCACGAGAAACCCTCTCATATCTCAAAAAGTTGCTGGTACACTATAGTGATGTCTTCGCTTGGTGCCCGAAAGATATGACGGGTATCCCTCGAAGCATTGCTGAACACGAGTTGAAAATATCGCCCGATGTCAAGCCCGTTGTCCAGAAGAAGCGGAGTCTAGCACCTGAAAGAAGCTTGGCTGCATGCCAAGAGGTTGAAAAGCTTGTGTCAGCCGACATTCTCCAGGAAGTTAAGTATCAATCCTGGGTTGCAAACCCAGTCATGGTTCGAAAGCCCGACAACTCTTGGAGAATGTGCATAGACTTCAAGGACTTGAACAAGGCTTGTCCTAAAGATTGTTACCCGTTGCCAGAAATTGATCTCAATTTTGACTCCCTCACTGGTTACCCTTTCAAGTGTTTCCTAGATGCCTACAAGGGTTACCACCAAATTCTCATGAAGGAAGAAGATGAAGAGAAACAGCCTTTCAAACGGACAAAGGAATCTTTTGCTACCAAAAGATGCCCTTCGGTCTCAAAAACACGGGTGCAACCTACCAACGCCTAGTTGACAAGGCTTTTGGCAGTCAAATTGGCAGAAACATGGAAGCATATGTCAATGATTTGGTAATTAAAAGCAAAATGGAATACTGACGTGTTTGTCGTGGTACACGCAAATTTAATCCAAATAACAACTATAGCTAGTGGTAAATGGGTATCGAACTCAGGGAGTATGTGGAAAATGTGTTGATGTGATAGCTTTGCACTCTAACTGAAATTAACCTAAATTGCAGAAATAAAATCAAGAGTTTAGTTTGTTTGTTTTTAAGAACCAAATAACTAATTATTGGCAAATCAAAATTGGTTGTTTAACAGATTAAGGAAGAATGACCATCTTAGGATTCAGTTTCTTTAAACTCTTGTGCAAAATTCTAACTAGAAAGAGTTACATAGACATAACTCGTGTATAAACAAATGTTGTGATAAAAGGGAACAAAGTACTCGGATTATATAAATACGAGGTTGTTTCCCGATGATCAATCAATCAATATCCAACCCTAACCCTTCCCGCGATATCTCGATTGCCGACGGCACCAAGAACGTACGAATTAGACTAGAATTGCAATACCAATTAACAAGTTACAATCAATTACTCATACACCATGATAATCAAAGCAACACAATGTTATCATTCTAGAAATTCAGAAATAAACACACAAAAGTTCAAGAGAAACCTTCACCTAAGATGATCACCGAAAGTTTAGCCAGACATAGCTTGGTGAATCATCATAACAACAAGTTTAGTGTTCATACCAATCGAAAACATAAACCGAATGTTAGAAATTGTTTGGAACCAAGTACAATCAGCCAAAATCGCCCCCAGAACTCCAAAGAAACGTCCAATGATGAGATAAGTGAAAAGACACCCCAAAAACTGATTAAATGAGGCAGTTACGGTTTCTGTCGCAGCCTCCACCGTAACTTACGGTGCCACCATAAGTTACGGTGGACATCATGTTGTTACGGTAGATCTTTCCTGAGTTACGGTGGGATTTGGTTGTTTTTCAGGGCCACCGTAAATTACGGTGTTACGGTGGCACCCTGAATGTTGTGCTTTGTTTCCTCTTTTGTTCCAGGCCAGACCCGTTCATCTCCAAACCGTCCAAAGCTGCGTTTCATTTTTAGCTCCGGAACCGCACCTGAAACATAAGCAACCGTAGTTATCTAATTCAAGATAATTACATGATTAAGTGAAGGATAATTTCGTCTTTTAACATCATTAAGGGTTGTCCTATTGACCACCCGTCACATCCCCACACTTAACCGTTGCTTGTCCCAAGCAACTCATCAAATCAATTTCAAAACAAGTGATCAATGTAAACCAAGCAGAAACATGTAATCCTTTTACTAACCCCTTTTTAACACCCAAAATAACGCACCCCTCGCTATGTCTCTCCTCTCGGTAACAGGTAAGCACTAGCAATATGAGCTAGACACACAAATGCTAACGGGCGGTTTGTTGGTGCACTGAATGTCTGCTGATTACGTCTTATAAAGCTTTTGTCTAGATAGAATGAATGAGCACACAATAGATTAGAAATTAGGGTTTTACATGTTTATCTAGGGTGTTTCTCTTGAAGGGGTTTCAAGGCAAGTTCAATAGAAGCCTATTGATCAGCTTTCTATTGAACTGATATTGTGCATATTCAATAGAAACCTATTGATCAGCTTTCTATTGAACTGGTAGTGTGTCATTTTCAATAGAAACCTAGGGCCTATATATAGGAGAGTGTGTCATTTGAATAGAAACCTGATGGTGTTTGTGTGTGAGTCAAGGTGCTGTCGAAATTTTGTTAGAAATTGATTGTAAAGACTCAGAATCGATTAATAGAAGAAGAATTGAAAGGAACAAAGCTGTTATGACTTTATATATGTTGATTCCGCCTTCATATTTGAAGATGAACTGCCTTAACTGACTTTTAGGGTCACGCAAACGGTCCAACAAGTGGTATCAGAGCTCAGGACAAGGAGTTCATACCATAGCAGCTTGATTCTACCAGATTTTCTCATTTCTACTCAATTCTTCTTATATTTTTCTGATTTGAACTAGTTCCAACGGTCGGAATGGTCTGAATTTTGAATATATTGTGTAAAACATAGAATTAACAAATCCTACAAAGTATCAGATCAAAATTCAGATTAAAACTGATAAAAAATGGCTTAAAACTAGGTTTCGTTTGAACTGTTCTTCGAACTTTCTCTTGAAGAATACAACTTTCTCTTGAAAAACTCAATAGAAACCTCCATATAATACAGCTTTCTCTTGAAAGGTTCATATAATCAGGTTTCTATTGAAAGTAATCAGGGCTTTCTGTTGAACTTGGCTTTCTCTTGAACTGTTTCAAGAGGTTTCGTTTGAATTTGAGTTTTTCAAAATCAAGAAATTTCTAAGTGTTTTGCTGATTATTTTTCAGGAACGTACAAGATGGCAAAATCTGAACCTATTCCGTGGAAAGATAATCGAACTGAAGAGCAGAAGTATAAATACAGAAAAATGATTTCAGAAAACAAAATTATTAGACTGTCTGGTATCTATTTGGAAGCAAAGAGAGCGAAAAGATGGGATCCAGACAGGGAGTGTTATCTTGATCCATATGGAAACATTGCTATTGATCACAACACTCTTGATTTAGAAGCCTTAATCAAGGAGATGAAAGATGAGGATGATTATTGGCAAAAGAAATGGTGGGGAGATGAAGAAGAGAAAAAGAAAAAGAAAGAGTTAATAGATGAAATAGAAAGAAACTCAGAAAATATGAGTTTGGTTGAATTTCTTGAATTAATTAAAAAGATTAGAGAAGGAATGACAAAGAATGAAGAATCAAAGAAGGATGAAACGTCAAAAAGTGAAGTTGTGTGCTCAAAATGCGAAAAATCCGAAGCAGAAAATTTCAATCTCTTGAAAGATGTGGAGAATTTGACAGTGGAAATCAAAAGCTTGAAGGATGAGAAAGAATCTGATAATAAACAGATTCTTGAAATGAGAGAAAATTGTGAGAAATTGACGTCTGAAAATGTCAAACTGTTGAGTAGTTTGGACAGTTTGACATTGGAAATTAACAATTTGAAAGAAAAAGAAAAAGTTTTTGGAAAAATCAAAATTGAAAATGAAAACGTTTCTTGGATAAAATTGGAAAATGAAGCGTTAAAAGAAAAAGAAAAAGATTTTCAAAGTCAAATGAAGGTTTTAGAAGATGAAAAGTATGTTATTTTTAACAATAATCTTGAAAAACAGATTGAAATAAATTCTCATCTTCAGAAAATCATTCGACTTGAAAATGAAGCTGAAATTGCTCGAAATAAAATTAACGAGCTTGAGAATAAATTGAAAGGTTTTGTGAATTCTACATCACATGTTTGTCCAAAACCGATCAATTCTGTTCCAATAAGTGACAATGTCACAAATTTTGACAAAGTCAAAATTGAAGATTGTGATGAAATATCTGATGATGAAAAAGAAAAGAAAAGAAAAATATTTTTAGATTTACAAGAAAAATTTAAAATACTGTTTTGCAATCTACTGAAACAAGTGAATGTTCTAAACAAAAACCTGTTAAGAAGAGTGTAGAACAGAAACAAAAAGATAAAAATTTGAAAAATTTGAAAAATTCTAAAAAAGAAAATAAAAGCTCATCAGATAAGTCATCCAATCATTATCAAAAATCACAAAAATATAAAAATGAAAACTCACAAAATGTTGGTAATAAGTGGTGCAGGTTTGATCATAGTGCTCAAATGCCAAATCAAGGATACAAGAGGAGAAATGACTACCACAAGGCAAATCAATGCTTTGATCTAAGTGTGTGGTATGAAGACGGTGTTTGGTATGAAAGTAATGAGAGGCATGATAACATAGTGTGTTACACTTGTGGCTATCAAGGACACATTGCTGTTAACTGTCAAAGTCAGAGATTCGAAACAAGAAGGTGCTATGAATGCCACATCAGAGGACACATTGCCAGAGATTGCCCAATAAGATCAAAAGAAAGATTGAGGGATGAATCTCAGAAAATGGGAAAGAAATCAGTCAGTGTCAAGCTCAAACAACAGAAAGTTCAAGAACAGAAAGTTCACGAACCGAAAGTGAAGCTTTCACAGGGGCAGAAAGACAGAATGAGAAAGAAAAGAAAGAAGGCAAGAGAATACTTGGAGAAAATTTTGTCCTCGGATAAAACTGGTAATCCGAGAAAAAGTTCTGATGAATTGCTTTCCCCAACTGCAAAGGCAAGCAAAACAAATTCATCAGATACAAATCTGAGGACAAACGGGAAAGAGAAAAGGAAGTTAAAGAAAGAAAAATTAACTAAGCAAAATGATAACCAATCAAAGAAAGTTAATTTTTCAGACAAAATCTTAATCAAGGTTTTTGAATATAAAAGAGACCGTGAAAGTTTATTCATTTCACAGGCTAATAAATTTGGAAAACCTAGATCTAGTAAGAATTGGGTACTAATGAAGGTTGGCGATGAATTTGACTTGTTAAAGTCAAAAGAGCCATCTTCTGGCAATGAATTTGTTTCTTCAAAAACAAAGGAGCCACGTGTTGGTAATGAATCTGACTTTTCAAAGTCAGACAAGCCATGTTCAGGCAATGATTCTGGTTTGTCAAAACCAGAAGAGCCATCTGTTGAGGTAAAAACTGTCAAACCCAAGAATGGTCAGGCTTGGGTAGATCTTTTCAAATGAAAAATCTGACTTGCCGGAGCTTCCAGGTTGGTAAGCGTGAAGCAGGTATCGGCATCATTTTTGAGAAATTCACAGGATGGTAACTGTGATATTTCGTCTTACAAGTGGTTAATCAAGGACATTAAGTTGTACTTGATTTTCTACAAGTGATAGTGGTGTTTGACCTAATACTGTTAAATCTTTCAAAATGATTAAAGGAGAACAAAGTGATGAAGTAATCCCCTAACCAACAAGTGGTTTGTTAATTCAACAAAACTAATTTTCCAAAAGAAACATTTGATTAAAACAAACTTAAGTGTTTTGAAATCACAATGAGAAAATAGTTTGTTGACAGGGGAAGTTCTGATTGTTTATGCTAAATGGATGGCGAATTGAAGCGATTCAATATCACTTTGTCACGTTTCTTGTATAGTTTGTTTTCAAATTTTCCTTGAAAATCAAAATTGAAACATATTTTGATTTTAGGGGGAGAAATTTTTTTTAAAAATTAGAAAATTTGAAAATTCCAAAAGATTGAAAAAGCAAAAATGAGTTTTGTTGTGAAAAAGAGGAAATGATAGTAAATCAGTGAGCTATCACAGCATGCTAAGGATATGAAATGTCAAATGTGATAAACGGCTTCACTGATGATGTGTCAGTAGGTTTTTGCACATTCAGTAGATTGTGACGAGATATAAACCTAAATTCAAACTTGCTTATATTGTGGGTAACATCTCTCGGATATATAGGTAACCCCTGAAATCTCGTTTGAAAGGTTTCGTATTCTGATATACTAGGCTTTATACTCAGTTGATATCTGGGGTATTATTCCAGGACTTCTGCTGAACGGTAGTTCTGACCTAGTCCTCGAATAATACTTTCTGCAAATGCTTGAAACATAGCATCACCCTCAGCATTAATGATAAGACAATAAAATTGCTTAGCAATGCTGTTGTAAAAAAAGATCCTCTAAAGGGGACACACCCACAAGTTGAGTCATGATCTCTCTGCTGAACGATGGTTCTGACCTGAGCTCTCATGATTCTTCATAATTTATTAACCCCTTACAGATATCATTTGTGTTATAATTACCTGTAAGACTGAATATTGGGATCTGGATACGGGAGTATATTCTGAGGTGGGACACGTGATTAAGTTTAAGTATCTAAGACATTAAACTCGTATCTCGAAGCAGTTGAACTTTGTGTGAAAATTTAAGTGGACCAGTATACTATACTGACAATCAAGGTGAATCGTTTAGAACTTAAAATGTCAAAAGCTTAACGGTGCTAGTGATTTGTCTCATAAACTGATATGATCCTCTTACACAAGCTCACAAAAATATTGTATATATATATTTCTTTACTGCATTTCTTTAAAATCAAAATCCAAAAAGATTTTCGACAATTGATGTTGAAGAGCTGATATTCAAAATTCCAAGTGCTAAACATGATGAATTGGTTTGGGAGAATATGTTGAAAACTTTGAATGTCATATACAAATGTTTTGAAAGATTGTGTGCTTAGTTAATCAAGGTCATTCATTTGAACTTGATGTAACTAGTATGTTTGTTGTTTAAATGATGTCTACCAGTAAGTTTCTTAAATCTAAGTGTTATAAATTTGTGAAACTTATATTGTGGTAGAGGATATGCAGGTTTTAGGAATTCCCTCGGAAGCTAAATGTCAAAGCTTGAACCAGATATCTCAGAGTCTAGCATATTGAGAGGGGGAGTCTGTGAAAGGGGGAGTCTGGATCAACAGTCAAAGGGAGTTTGAAGATGGAGCTAGTTTGAGTTTCTGAACCTGTGAAGAAAGAGTTTTTGCAATGAGAAGACAAAGTTGATAAAGGCAAAGACTAAAGACTTGAAGCCAAAGACTTCATCAACATCCAAGGGGGAGTCTGTTGGTGCACCGAATGTCTGCTGATTACGTCTTATAAAGCTTTTGTCTAGATAGAATGAATGAGCACACAATAGATTAGAAATTAGGGTTTTACATGTTTATCTAGGGTGTTTCTCTTGAAGGGGTTTCAAGGCAAGTTCAATAGAAACCTATTGATCAGCTTTCTATTGAACTGATATTGTGCATATTCAATAGAAACCTATTGATCAGCTTTCTATTGAACTGGTAGTGTGTCATTTTCAATAGAAACCTAGGGCCTATATATAGGAGAGTGTGTCATTTGAATAGAAACCTGATGGTGTTTGTGTGTGAGTCAAGGTGCTGTCGAAATTTTGTTAGAAATTGATTGTAAAGACTCGGAATCGATTAATAGAAGAAGAATTGAAAGGAACAAAGCTGTTATGACTTTATATATGTTGATTCCGCCTTCATATTTGAAGATGAACTGCCTTAACTGACTTTTAGGGTCACGCAAACGGTCCAACACGGTTGCACAACTATAGGCTTGTACCTAAATCGATCCTTCTCCTAACAAGTGCCAAACATGAATGCAAATTAAAGGGACTTTCAAGGTTGTAACGTGGCTAGGTGTATGGGTAGAAAATGGAATATATATGAAGTAGCTAAAACTTAACCCGGTCTTTTTATTACACAATAAAGCAAACTAACAACTACCAATTTAACTAAAATATACAAGACAACTAAACATCATTTCTTTTTCATTTTTTTTCATTGCTTTTTCTCTCTTCTT
Source organism: Helianthus tuberosus (assembly GCA_030545235.1). Classification (NCBI taxonomy): domain Eukaryota; kingdom Viridiplantae; phylum Streptophyta; class Magnoliopsida; order Asterales; family Asteraceae; genus Helianthus; species Helianthus tuberosus. The sequence goes on along the minus strand of CM060359.1, from coordinate 47,285,131 downwards.
TTTTCTTCTTACACATAAACATAATCACTTTCAACATAACATCAAATAAAATTACATACTACTAAATAATCACTAACACTATAAGACCGGGTCAAATCGGGTAAATTTTTAGGTACTAGCTAGGGGTAACAAATGATAGGCTTTTAGGCACAAAGTTGGGCAACTAAATGTCCAAACCCCCGCCCCTCTCACTACCATGCTCATATATATAACTTATGAGGTCCAACCCCCCAAATCCCACACTCACACACACTAAAGATGAGGCTCCCTAAATACTCTTATCCTCTTCGCATTCATATCCAACTAAGGACTCAAACCGTATCAAGGCACAAGTTCTAATGCACCCCCACCCGTAGCCACTCTCATCAAAGACAAGTTTTATTTATTTACATGTGTGGCTTCAACTCTCACCAAGAATAAAAGGGTATCAAGGGTTGCCGGTGCATCAATTGGGGTTAATCTAGGGTGTTCAAATTCTCACATCGTTTCGCTTGATTTAAATTTTTTTCAAAATCTTCTAAAATTTCCCCCCATCCCCACACTTGGGATACATTGACCCCAATGTATGGTTTTAGGAGGATTTGATCTCTAACATCTTTCACACCAAATGAAAGCTCAACACTCAAACCACAAATTTCTTTTTGAATTTTTCATTTTATATTTTTTTTATATTTTTTTCCTTCTTTTTAAACATCACACCGCCAACTTCCACCAACCCAAACAAAACATCACAATCATACACCACCCAACCGCCCAACCATAAACATATCAAACTAATTAAATATTCACAAAATATACAAGGAAGGAACACAACCTGACTAGTAATAGCGTGGTCCCGGAGGTCCAAAAATGGAAGACATCATGTCATTCCATTCTCCAAATGCAAATGAACCGCTACTACTCCCACCTTGTTGTTGAGCTCCTTCTTGTTGGCGCGGGCCGATCCATTGTGAATGATGGAGCGGCGGGGTCGGACACGATATACTACCATCATAAGGTGGTAGAGACGCATAATCCACATGTTGTGGATCCACAACCACCGGCCGCCCGGCGTGCCAATCTGCATGCAATCTCCTTTCTTGGTCATCATGGTATCGATTATTCATTTCTACTTCATGGGAATACGCATGTGTGCGATTCCACGCCTCTTGACGATCAAGGTTTTGTTTCAAGGACCGCTCTATGCTTGCACTCATCATTGTATGTTGATCAAATAACGTCCGCTCTGAACCTGACCACGACTCAAAAATGGGTGCCGGAGGGTGTTGATTTTCGATAACTTCCTGCATCGTGCCATCATAAGCCCAATTTGGCACATAAGAACGCTCCGTATAATCGTAAAAGGCACCACCATAACCTCTACCATGGCCCCCTTGGCCTACATTCTCACCACCATGCGGCTCGTCCGCATAATCCTCATCACCACTTGGGACCTCCACATCACTTTCCGGCTCATCCGGCTCATCCGGCTCACCCGGTAGAAGATCCCTTGCACCCACCTTTAATGCTCTCCATCGCTGCCCCTCCGACTTAAGTTTATGGTACCGTTCCGACTGCGTGTACGTCCAACCAATCCCCAACTTGTCTAACGTAAAAGGCTGATGCCTTTTTGTTGCTCCTCTATCCTCGGACGTGATTGCCTTTTGCTGCTTCATCAATCCCGTGATGATTCGGCAATACGGGATTATATCTCTTCCCAACTTGTTTCGGCAAATCCATAGGTGGTTCATGATCAGATATCAGTTGGAAAACGCGGAGACCCATGAAGTAGCGAATAGAGGACGGGTACTTCCGGGTACCTCACTTGCTCCTTGTCCCCCCTTCTTGGAATGACATTGAGAATACAGATTGCTAGCAACAATTTCGCTTCTATTTTTAAGTTCCTCCGGTATAAAATACCACTGTAAGTACCGGGCAAAAATAACGCCGCCAACATATCATTCCAACGAGCATGCTTCTCCGGTTTAACCAGAAGGTCATCAAGAGTAGGTATCATGTAGTCACGAGCATGTAAACTGTCATACTTCCCCAATTTCTTTAGCGTGTCAAACGACATCTCTACCAGAATCCCATTCACCATACCCGTTAGCTTCATTTGTGATGGCTTTTCATATGTGTTGCACTTGAGAGTTGCCATCCATTCTTGTATTTCGGTTATGAACAAGTTGTTTTTATCCTTATCATAGCAACTAAGCGCCCCCTTCCATCCTAGAGCACGGAATTTAGCAAACACAGCAAACGGGCTAAATTGAACCTCATTAACTTCTCTCTCGCAAATAAATGCGGCAGCCTTGTTTTTCAATCTATTCATACTGTCGTGGTAGAGTGTCGATTGCCAATGCTCCGGTTGGTCATCCAATGGACCCGACTCCCATTTTGGCTTTTCCGCCGGGTCCAACTCCATTTCTTCCTCACTTTCACTTTCATCAACTCGACCCAAATATTGCCTTTTTCTCGGTTGTTGTTCCGGTTGCTTGCCCTTATCTTTAGACGAAGAAGATGAACTTGCTCCGGCTCTTTCCTTTGTTCGCACCATTTTTCTACACAAATTAGAGCAAACAACACAACCAAAAACAATAAGTTAGACCCTTTTCACCACAATATCCCCACACTTTCTTGTTACTATGGTTATAGATGTTAGTGAACCAAAACTTTTATAAATCTTTTTCAAAAATTGGGCATGATGTCTCTACAATGTAGAGATTTCCAAAAAGTTCACTACTTTACCATCAATCCTACATCTACAACTCATAACAATGTTCAAGTAACAATTTTATAACAAAATCTAAGAACAAACAAGTGGGTATGAACAAATATAAAAAATAACCTCCATCTTCACAATGCATCATCAAAATATAACAAATAAACTTCCATACCTCTGCTTGAAGATGCTAGAATGCTTGTGAAATAAAAACTCCAAAAACCCCTAAAATTTTCTGACTTAGGGTTTGAATTCCGGACCCGAAAACTTCGTTTTTTCACAAGTCTCTTCTCAAAATCAGAAAGTTCGTGAAAAATTAGTCAAGTTAGACCTCAATTTCGCTTGATTTGGTTAAGAATTGAGAAAGTTAGGATGGACTGAAGAAGTTATGGGGTTTGAAGATCTTGTGGGTCTTTAGATGAAAGAGATAGATGATAATGATAGATGATAAAAGTGAAAGAGAATGAATGGATGGGGTTGTTTTTCGTGACTGATTGTTATTATTTTTTTTATGTACAAGCAACAACCGGAAGGACCCATTTACTCGCCAGGTCCACCGTAATTTACGGTGTGGACCGTAAATTACGGTGTACCCTGGCAACATGTTTCTACCGTAAAACAGGAAGATCCTGCCGTAACAACCCAACATTTTCCACCTCCACCATAAATTACGGTAAGACCGTAAATTACGGTGGCATCTGGGCGTTTCTGGATTGCTGAAAAATGTGATTTTAAGTGTCATTTTTTTATATTTTTCAAGTTTTTTCAATTTTTTTTTGTGTTTTTAAAATTTTTCAAAAACATGTAAGAATTGCCCTACCCCCTCGAAAGTCCCGTGTTGTCCTCAACACAATGTTAGAGTAATTCGTGACCCGAATTTCCCCACACTTGTTTCAAACACAAACTTCAAGCGAGTACGGTAAATATGCAAACTATACAAAACAAACAAAATGAAATGCTAACTATTTACACTACCAAACCTGGGCCTCTCATGGTTGCTCATCGTCGACCGGGCGTAAGATGTAGCCCGCTTTATCAAGCTCCAAGTTGTTGATGTCGTTCCCCTCCAAGTATGGCTTCAACCGGTGACCGTTCACCGTTTGTTGTTTCAGTGTTTGCTCATCTTGGATATCTACATCACCAAACATCCCAACTCTCCGAACGACATACGGGCCCATCCATTTGGTTTTAAGCTTGCCCGCGAACATCTTGAGTCTTGAATTGTACAACCAAACCTTTTGACCCACTTCAAAGGTTTTCTTCCTCAACTTCACATCGTGTACTTTCTTGAGCTTGTCTTTATAAGCCGATGCACATTCATACGCCTCATCTCTAATCTCTTCAATTTCGCTTAATTGCAACTTCCTTATCTTCCCCGCTTCATCGTAATCCGCATTCACCGTCTTAATTGCCCAATGTGCCCGATGCGCTAACTCCATTGGCAAATGACAACCCTTTCCATAAACCATCCGATATGGGGTTGTGCCAATTGGAGTCTTGTAGGCCGTTCGGTATGCCCACAATGCATCATCTAACTTACTCGACCAATCCTTCCTATCCGTTCTAATCGTCTTCATTAGAATTTCTTTGATTTGACGGTTGGACACTTCGACTTGTCCACTCGTTTGCGGATGGTAAGGTGTGGCAATCCGGTGATTCACGCTATACCTCTTCAATATGTTGGTGCATATTTGTGACAACAGCTTAGATTTGGTCTTTGGATATCTTGTAATTAGTAAAACGATAAACAGTTAGCGGGTTAGCTTTGTAATAGTTAATTAAGAGTGATTGGGCCAAACCAAACCCACATATGGGGATGGTAGGCGAAATGGGCCTAGCCCATGACCTAGCCCATATGCAAAGCTTTGTCCTATATAAACAAAGCTTAGCATTAGGGTTTAGGTTAATCTTCTAATCACTCTTGGAGAGAATTCGTGAAAGACAAAGGCTTGGATGAATTAGAGATCGTGATTGATTGTAATCGTTAGAAGATAATCAATAAAGATCGGGCTTAAAGTGATTTCGGTTTTCTACACATTTTCTGTGAATCTGATCTAAGGGATTCCACACTCTAGGGTTAGATCGACGATTCTGTTACGATCCATACGGCTCACGGGACCTACAATTGGTATCAGAGCATTAGGCTCTTGATTTGCTTGGTTCAGAATCGTTTTCTGTAGAAAATCGACGTTTTTGGAGGCTGTGTTCGAGTTCTGCTGGTGATTTCGGATAAACTGCTTGGATTTCGGACCATTTCTGATAGAAATCAAGGTTTTCGGATCAATTTCGGATCAGAATACTTGAATTTCGGACTAGAAACAAGCAATTTCGGACTATTACGGATCTTCTGATTGCATTTCGGATCTTCAGACTTGGATTTTGGATCAAAAACTTGCATTTCGGACAAGATTGACTTGCATTTCGGATTATATAGTTGATTTCGGATCAGAAGGTGATTGATTTCGGACCAGAGAGTATCATTTCGGATCAGACTAGTGCATTTCGGACTGAAAGGTGGTCATTTCGGATCAACACTGACCATTTCGGATAATCATAACCATTTCGAACCATTTCGGACCATTTCTGCACATTTCGGAAGGGGTGGAATTTTTCTTGGCTCGCGTAAGAAAAATTTCACTGTTTCGTGTTTAGAAAATTATCCGTAACACGTCACAGGAAACCGTTTGCACTGTTGGGATCCTTGGATTTTTAGGAAAAAAAGACTCTGGAAAATCCCGAAATAGGTTTTCGACATTATATATCATTGGAATCGTAATCTCGAGACGAATCTAACGGTATAATTTGGTAAAAACAGGTTTCGGACAAATTTGTACGGTTTTACCAGTCTGATTAAGTTAAAATGTCGAACATGTCTAAATTAAACGAACTCTTAAGGATGGAACACGAGGTTGGGACAACCAACAAACCTCCAAAGATGATGAAAGTAGAAAATTACCTTACATGGAAGGATAGGTTTCAATCCTTCGTTGAATACCAGGACACTCGTATGTGGATATGTATAGACGATGGGTATGTGAACCCAACTCATGAGTTTGAGGGAAGACAACGTATAACTGCTTATGTCGATATGGATGCCGAACAAAAGAAAATGTATGAGGCTGAAAAGAGAGCCTTGGCTGCCATTAAGATGTCTTTACCTGATGGCATCAAGCATACCTTTAAGAAGTACACTACTTCAAAGGAAATGTGGGATGCATTAGAGAAGAGATATGAGGGAAATCCTGATGTAAAGAAGAACAAAGTTGATCTACTGAAGAAGCAGTTTGCTGTGTTCAAGTACATGAAAAATGAGTCACTTGAGGACGTCATCAGTCGATACTACCATCTGATGTCAGAATTGGACAATTATGATGTAGATTGCTATACTGACATAGAGAAAAATGACAAGCTGCTGGATGCTCTACCTGCTAAATGGGATATCTATACTCTCATGATCAAGGGAGAAACAGATTATGACACAAAGGAGCTAGAAGAAGTGGTTGGAAAGCTAAGAGCTTATGAGCTCAGCATGAAGAAGAAGGACACTGGATATGATCAGGTTCAAGATCCAGGGATCTACAATGGGCTTACATCTTCTTCGTCTCATGATGCTTCTAGCGACTCTGCTACTGCATTTCTGTCATGTGATAATGACCAGGTCACAGTAAATGAGGATGGTGATGTGTGTTTTGTAGCTGCTTCAGGAGGATCAACAGGAGTTAAGAGATCATCAACTGCTAAGCAAAGTAGTAGTACAAAGTCGATGCCAATGAGTGTGAAGTCTGCTGAAGAACATCTTGCTCTACTTGCTTTGTTTGTTGCTTCTTATGAGAACTACATTCAGGGGAAGATATCTGATCCTACCACTTTAGATGAAGATTATGATCAGATTGACCCTGATGATCTAGAAGAGATGGATTTGCAATGGCAGATGGCCATGATATCAAGACGTGTGAAAAGGTTTATGAACAGAACTGGAAGGAAGTTTGTGGGGAAGAGTGTTGGATTTGACAAGACCAAAGTCAGGTGCTTTAACTGTCAGAGTTATGGTCATTTCGCTAGGGAATGTCAGAAACAGAAGCATGAGACTTCGAGTCAGAGTTCAAACAATAGAAGTTCATCAAACAACTCTAACTCAAGGGCGTTGATCTCTACTGCAAGAGAGGGTTCGTATGACTGGAGTATTCACTAGGAAAATGATGAGAATGTCACTCAGGCATTCATGGCAGAGATTGTGCCAGTTGATGAAGGTGAAGCTACAGTAAGTGATGCTAAGGTTGAGAAGAAAAGTGAAGCTGAGGTAGATAAGGCTGATCAGACAACAAATGCTGAAAAAGAAAAGCCAAAGTCTGAGCATGAAAAGGAAGATGAAGCAAAAGATGAAATCATCAAAAGAATGGAAGCTCAACTTACTGCTCTTATGGCCAACTCAGACAAATCGACAGGAGATGTAAATAACTCTGCTACTTCTGTTTGTTTAAAGTGTCGTGAATTACAGGGTGAAGTTGACAGGTTGTCAACTCAAAACAAAAGTCTGGTGAGCGAAATATCTAACGTAAAAGAATCAAATTTCTTTGCTGAAAGAAATGAGTCATCATATTTGAAAAAGATAAAAGGCTATGAAGCTGAAATTGAAGTTTTAACCTGCAAACTAAATGAAAAACTTCAAGTCATAGACTTAGCTCATGACATGATGGCTGAGAAAACAAAAGAGATTTCTGAAAAATGCAAAGAGTTGTCAGATGCACAACTCAAAATTGTTGAACTTGAAAAGAAATTAGGTCAATTCAGGGATTCTACTTTTGTTATGAAACACATGATGGGTGGGTTAAAGAAGAGTAATGACAAGACCAGTGTGGGATTCAAGGGCTTTAATGAACTCCCACCTCCTCTTAGTCATGACTATTCTTTCTTACCTGATGAAGATGAGTTCACAGACTTTCTGTCAATATCACCAAGTAGTTTCACATCTAGTCAAGGTGATGTGCTTGAAGATAATGATGCTAAGAAGGAAAATAACAGCAAACCTGTTTTGAAAAAGAAAAATTCAAATCCTACGAATAAAAATCCAACTTTTGTTAAAAAGGTTAATTTTGTTCAAGGAAGTGACATGAAAAACGAAACAGCTGTTATTGAAAACGAATCAAATTTAGAGTTTGCAAAAAATAAAAACAAAGAAAATTCTGAAACTAAGCAAACTGAACCAAATCCTTCTAAGGCATCATCATCAAAACCAGAATCTAGTTCAAAGGCTTCAGCTGAGAAGTCTTCGAAAAAGATATCGTGCTTCAAATGTCACACAAAGGGACATGTGGCTAGCTGCTGTCCTAACAAAAAGGTTGAAGCACAAGTTAGTGAGAAACAAAGAGGGAAATCACCAGAGAAGAAAGGTGATAATGAGGAGAAAGTCTCAAATTCTCCAAAGAAATCTGCTCCAAAGCAACAACCGGGTGTTGCTGATGGTGTAGATAAGGCTGAAAAAGGAACTCCACAAGTTCCTCGTTTCCAAAGAAATCAACCAAGATTTCAGCCTGAATCTACATCAGGAAGATATGAAAGACCTAGAAGTAGTTCACCAAGAATGAACAATCATAATTCAAATAATTTCAGAAGTCAAGGTCAATATCAAAATCGATACCAAAATAATGGTGGTCGAACTTTTTATAACAATGGCTTTAGAAATTACAACAATCAAGGTTCTTGGAATCAAAATCAAAATTTTCAAAGATCACATAGTCCAAACACAAATAGGTATCCTTAGGACCAGAGACCTTATGGAAATCATTCCCCATTTCCATCAACAGGTCCAAGATCCAAGACTCCTGTTAGGAGAAATGGATACTGGATGGATGTTCAAGTAGTTGGTGAGTTTGGACGACCCAAGACCATTAAGGCTTGGGTCCCCCAATCTAACTAATCTTTTGGTTGGTGCGTGCAGGAGCTGCTAAGGAGGATTATTAACCTATGGTATGTTGATAGTGGCTGCTCCAGGCACATGACGGGGGATGCGAGGTTGTTTTCTGAATTTGAAGATTATGATGGTGGACATGTTAATTTTGCTGGTGCTAAAGGAGGAAGGATTACTGGACGAGGAAAAGTGACGAATGGGAAGATCACTTTGGACAAAGTGAACTATGTTGAGCAGCTTAAACACAATCTGATGAGCGTGTCACAAGTCTATGACAAGGGTCACTCGGTCCACTTTACTAATACTGAGGCATTGGTGTTGAAACCGGGTTTGGTCATTCTGGAAGATTGGATAGTAATGCGTGCACCAAGGAAAAATGACACTTATGTCATGGACATAGGTGACAAGGATCCGACTGCAGCGGTGGCGTGTTTACTGTCACAAGCATCTGAAGCTGAATCTATGTTGTGGCACAGACGCATGGCCCATATTCACTACCGCAAAATGAATTATATCATTAAAAATGAGCTAGTGAAAGGGGTTCCATTGCTGAGGTTTCAAATGGAAGATAAATGTCTTCCATGTCAAAAGGGAAAACAACACAAGAAACCTCATAAGTCTAAAACAGTAAATTCCATTAATGCCCCTTATGAATTACTTCACATGGATTTATTCGGTCCAGTGAACGTAAGGAGCATAGGTGGAAAGTACTACTGTCTGGTTGTCACTGATGATTACTCACGTTATTCATGGGTTTTCTTTTTAGGTACAAAAGATGAGACAGCAGAGATGTTGATAGATCTGTTTACAAAATTGGAAAACGTCCATGATGCAAGGATTAAGAGGATAATGAGTGATAATGGCACAGAGTTCAAGAATCGAATTCTGGATCTCTACTGTCTTCGAAAGGGAATTGAACATCAATATTCTGCTCCTTATACTCCTCAACAGAATGGAGTCGCTGAGAGGAAAAACAGGACGTTGATTGAAGCCGCTAGGACTATGCTTTCAGATTCAAAGCTACCAGTTATTTTCCGGGGAGAAGCTGTGAATACAGCTTGCTACGTCCTAAACAAAGTTTTAACCGTTAAACGTTTTAACAAAACATGTCATGAACTTATGTTTAACGAAAAACCGAACTTAACAGGCTTTGAACCTTTTGGATTACCCTGCACCATTGTGCGAAACAAAGATAAACAAAAATTCGGTGAGGTGGCTGACAAAGGCTACTTTCTAGGTTACGTGCCTGGCACACCGAATAAAAGGGTTTTTAATCTCAAAACTGGTAAAATTGAGGTTGTTTTTAATGTGGAAATTACTTCCTACAAGCCTCAACAATCAACGAGTGGTCCTGCCATATTATATGATTATGAAAGTGTGTTTAAATCATTTAATATTCCTGAGGTTTCTGATGCAGATGATTCTCAGTTGATTCAAACAGTGATTGGTGAAGACGATGAAGGCGAGTTTATGCCTAGATCGAATGTTGATATGTCAGATGCTCCGGAAACTTCCCAAGGTGCTGCTGATCCTGATTCAAGCGATAGTGACTCTGAACCCATTCAGGGGGAGGAGTTTGTTAATCCGTTTGCAAATCAGAATATTCCGGGGGAGGTTGGATCAAACCTGGGTGATAATCTAGAAGTCAATGCGGTTGCTACTTCACGAGCAAATAGAGATCATCCAGTTGATATGATACTTGGAGATCCTACTGCAGGTGTTCAGATGAGAAGAAGCATAGCAGCGAATTCTGGGTTATTTGTGTCGATTGAGAAGACTGGGATAGTGAATGAATGCTTGTATAGTTGCTTTATTTCCCAAGAGGAGCCGAAGAACATTCATATGGCTCTTAAAGACAATTCATGCGTTGAAGCTATGCAAGAAGAATTGGCCTAGTTTGCGAAGTTGAAGGTATGGGAGTTAGTGGACCTTCCTAAAGGTGAAAGAGAGATTGGCACTAAATGGGTATTTAGGTGCAAGAAAGATGAAAGAGGAATTGTCACGCGCAACAAGGCTCGATTGGTTGTCAAAGGGTTCAATCAGCAAGAAGGAATAGATTACAATGAGGTGTTTGCACCAGTGGCAAGGTTGGAGGCAATTCGTTTTTTTCTGGCTTTTGCTTAATTCAAGGGCTTTAAAGTTTTTCAACTAGACGTGAAGAGTGCATTTCTTTACGGGAAAGTCCAAGAAGTGGTGTATGTCTTACAACCAGATGGGTTCGTTGATCCAGACTATCCAGATCGAGTGTACAAACTTGATAAGGCTTTGTATGGGTTACATCAGGCTCCCAGGGCGTGGTACGAGACACTGTCTACTCATCTGCTCAAGAATGGTTTTGAAAGTGGTCAGATTGACAGTACACTGTTCATAAAGAGAAAGAAAGATGATTTTCTGCTGGTACAGGTATACGTGGATGACATCATCTTTGGGTCATCTGATGAGAACATGTGTAAGGAGTTTGAACAGGTGATGAAGAGCAAGTTTGAAATGAGCGCTATGGGTGAGCTGTCTTACTTTCTGGGATTACAAGTTGAACAGAATGAGGATGGGATGTTTATTCATCAAACGAAGAATGTGTATGACATTTTGGATCGGTTCAAAATGAATGATTGCTCTACTTTCAACACACCCATTTTCGAAAATCACAATCTCGGCCCAGACCATGAAAGCACTGAAGATGTTGATCCTACTCAATACAGGGCGATGATTGGTTCTCTAATGTACTTGACTGCTTCAAGACCTGACATCATGTTTGCCGTATGCTTGTGTGCCAGATATCAGGCGAATCCGAAAGAGTCACACATGAAAGCAGTGAAGCGTATTCTTCGTTACTTGAAGGGGAAACCTAAACTTGGGTTGTGGTATCCAGCTGATAGTGATTTGAGGTTCGTTGCTTACACTGATTCAGACTTTGGAGGATGCAAATCAAACAGAAAGTCTACAACAGGTGGTTGTTAGTTCTGAGGAGGCAGGATCGTGTCTTGGCAATGCAAGAAGCAATCCTGTGTGTCTACATCTACGTGTGAAGCTGAATATATTGCTGCGGGTAGCTGTTGCTCTCAGGTTCTCTGGATTCAACAGCAGATGCGCGATTACGGTTTGGATTTCACTCGTACTCCTATTATGATAGATAATAATGCCACTATATCAATCACAAACAATCCCGTAAAGCACAGTAGAACTAAACATATTGACATACGTCATCACTTTATACGGGATTGTGCTGAAAAACGACTCATTGAATTGCACCGAGTCGACACACTAGATAACCTTGCTGATCTTTACACTAAAGCTTTTGATAGAGCTCGCTTTGAACACTTAGTCGAACTCAACGGGATGAGGAATCTTGAATAACTGGTTTTTCATAAGAATTTTGTAAATAGTTTACTACTTTCTTAAAAATAAAAAATACAAAAACATTGAAAAATCAAAAACATAAAAAATAGAAAATCAAAAATGAGTTTTCACTGTGTGAAAAAGAAGAAATGATAGTACATCAGCAAGTTAGACTGTCACACCCAAACTGAATTAATATGCTTAAGTGTGATAGCAGCTTCATCATATGATGTACCAGTAGGCAAAAAGCATGAAATAATCAACTTACCAAAGTGATATAAACATAAATGCACCGAGTATGAGTGGGGAACACATCAGTGGTGTATGGTTTAATGACCTTAAATCTTGCGTTGATAGATTGCCAAAATCTGAAGTTTTGGGTCTTTATACTGTTCTTTCATCTGGGGATATCAGGGGTGTCCTTCTGCTGCATCCAGATACATGCTGACCTAGACACACCCAGGATATCTTAAAAGAGCTAAAAATGCCAAAACCCTGAAAATGAAGAAGCTCTCATAGAGAGTCATTCAAAAATGCAAAATGCATAAATCGTACCAAAAATGGTATTTGTCTTAGCCCTCGTTAGATATTTTGGTCTCTCTGCTGTACGGAAGTACTGACCTGTTCACCAATTATCTAAACGTTGAAAAACAAAACGGATGAATTCAGTATACTCACCTACTACGATGAATCTTTGTGCATACCTTGATCGCGGGGGTATATCCTGAAGTGGGACACACTAGTATAATCAGAAATAAAATTACGTTAACGTATCATACGGTAATGGTACTTGAAATGTTCATGCATTTGTTTAAGTGGATAAACATACTGGTAATCGTGTTGGACTGCTTTTCACGAAAATTAAATAAAGAATTATCTAATGGTGTGAAACAGTTTGATTGTGCTGATATGATCTTCTTACCGGTGATTCTCAAAAAAATAGAGTGTTTATTGTTTTGTATTTATTTGCTTTCAGAAAATTAAAATTATACAAAAATAGTGTCATTTTCTATTAAAATTCTTAATGTACGGAAAACTGTTATTCCTGGAGGAGTTGTTGCCGATAGGGGGAGACAGTGTTAGAAAGTGGGTTCAAAATTTTTAAATCATGCAGGTTATAAGGTGTTTGTTTAAAAATTTGTGTGTGTTAGTGTTGAATTGGAAAGTGCTTAATCTGTTATACAGTTTAACTAATCTCTTGAATAATAATAATTTGTTTAACTTATGTTGAAAAATTCTTATGGTTTCTCGAGATGTTTGTTTTATAGTAAACAGATTGAAGTAGTGTATTGCTGATAAGTTGCTGTGAAGATGAGAGGTTGATTGGATGCATGGCAGACCCTCCTTTCTACATTGCAGACAAAGTTGAAGAGTTTGAAGAGTGCTATACAAATGCTGAACTAGAGTTTACTCAAACGCTAAAGTTTTTGAAGATTTGGTGATTGGATGCATCAGCTTAGGGGGAGTCTGTTGCTGACAGAAGCTGTTAAAGCTGAATCTATCCAAAGACCAAAAGACTTAGAGATTCTGAAGACTGAAGTTACCTTTGCGAGCTATTGTCAAGGGGGAGTTGGTGCATATTTGTGACAACAACTTAGATTTGGTCTTTGGATATCTTGTAATTAGTAAAACGATAAACAGTTAGCGGGTTAGCTTTGTAATAGTTAATTAAGAGTGATTGGGCCAAGCCAAACCCACATATGGGGATGGTAGGCGAAATGGGCCTAGCCCATGACCTAGCCCATATGCAAAGCTTTGTCCTATATAAACAAAGTTTAGCATTAGGGTTTAGGTTAATCTTCTAATCACTCTTGGAGAGAATTCGTGAAAGACAAAGGCTTGGACGAATTAGAGATCTTGATTGATTGTAATCGTTAGAAGATAATCAGTAAAGATCATCAATAAAGATCGGGTTTAAAGTGATTTCGGTTTTCTACACATTTTATGTGAAATCTGATCTAGGGGATTCCGCACTCTAGGGTTAGATCGACGATTCTGTTACGATCCATACGGCTCACGGGACCTACACAATAATTTCCCGAAATTGAAGTTCTTGAAATGCGAACCTCCGTCACTTATGATAACCCTCGGAATACCAAAGCGAGAAAAGATGTTGGATTGAACAAATTTACAAACAACCGAATGGTCGTTTGTTCGTGTTGCAATAGCTTCAATCCACTTCGAGACGTAATCCACCGCTACCAAAATATATAGAAAGCCATTCGAATTCAGGAAGGGACCCATAACGTCTATACCCCAAACATCGAATATTTCCACAACCAAGATTTGTTGTAATGGCATCTCATCCCTCTTCGATATGCTTCCCGTCTTTTGACAATTTATGCAATTTCTAGCGAACTCACATGCATCCTTGAAAATTGTGGGCCAATAAAACCCACATGAGAGAACTCGGTAGCCCGTTTTATGCCCACTAAAGTGACCTCCACATGCGGATGAATGAGCATGGGTCAGAATTTCCAACACTTCCGTTTCGGGCACACACATCCTAATAACTTGATCCGGCCCTATCTTGAAAAGATCCGGTTCATCCCAAATGTATTGCTTCACTTGGACCATAAATTGTTGTCGTCGCTTCTTGGTCCAATGACTTGGGATGGCACCCGTGGCTAAGTAATTGACATAGTGAGCGTACCACGGTGCAACAAAGGTGGAAACGGCTAAGAGTTGCTCGTCAGGAAACGTTTCATTTATTTCACTATCATCGTCGATCCCTTCCCCCGGAATCCGAGACAAGTGATCCGCCACTACGTTTTCACTTCCCTTTTTGTCTCGGATCTCTAAATCGAACTCTTGTAATAACAACACCCACCGAATTAAACGGGGCTTCGCATCCTTCTTCTCCATCAAATATCGGACCGCACTATGATCCGAATAAACCACCACTTTGCTCCCCCAAATATAAGCACGAAACTTATCCAAAGCATACACCACCGCTAATAACTCATTTTCGGTTGTGGTGTAATTGAGTTGCGCTTCGGATAAGGTCTTGCTTGCATAGTAAATCACCACCGGCTTTCTATCAACTCGTTGACCCAAAACTGCACCAATAGTAGTGTCGCTTGCGTCACACATTATCTCGAACGGCTTTGACCAATCCGGTGGTTGCAAAATAGGAGCTTTGACCAAGTGTTCCTTCAAAACAGTGAAAGCTTGCATACACTCATTAGTAAAATCAAATGGGACATCTTTTAATAACAAATTGCATAAAGGTTTGGTGATAACACTAAAACCTTTTATGAAACGTCTATAGAACCCCGCATGTCCCAAAAATGACCTTACACCCTTAACATTTTTCGGAGGTGGCAAAGATGCTATTACCCTTATTTTTGCCTTATCCACCTCCATTCCCCTTTCCGAAATTACGTGACCCAACACAATACCCTCTTGCACCATGAAATGACTTTTCTCCCAACTAAGCACTAAATTTTTCTCAACACATCTTTTTAAAACTTTTTGTAATTCGTTGAGACAAGATTCAAAATTAGTGCCAAAAATGGAAAAGTCATCCATAAACACTTCGAGCGACTCTCCAACCATGTCCGAGAAAATACTCATCATACATCGTTGGAAAGTTGCCGGTGCATTGCACAAGCCAAATGGCATTCGCCGAAAGGCAAAAGTGCCATATGGACAAGTGAAGGTGGTCTTGTGTTGGTCATCCGGGTGTATTGCTATTTGATGGTAACCCGAATACCCGTCCAAAAAGCAGTAATATTTTTGACCCGATAATTTCTCAATGATTTGGTCAATAAAAGGCAACGGGAAATGGTCCTTAGAAGTGGCGGCATTCAATTTTCGGTAATCAATACATACACGCCACCCGGTGACCGGTCGGGTGGCAATTTGTTCACCATTTTCATCTTTGACTACTTGAATGCCGGCCTTCTTAGGCACAACTTCGGTGGGACTCACCCAAGCACTATCCGAAATCGGATAGTGCTTTCCCGCGTCCAACCATTTGATTACCTCTTTTTTTACTACCTCCCTTAGGTTCGGATTCAATCGCCTTTGAGCTTCTCGTGTTGGTTTGGCATCTTCGGTGGTAATGATTTTGTGCATGACAATTGATGGACTAATTCCTTTAAGATCGGCAATCGTCCATTCGATAGCTCCCTTGTTTTCTTTCAAAACTTCCAACAACGCTTGCTCTTGTGCCAAATCTAAATTAGAGGCAATAATGACCGGTAAAGTGTCATTATCCCCTAAAAACGCATACTTCAAGTGACTCGGCAAGTCCTTAAGTTCCAACTTTGGCGGTTCCTCTAACGATGGTTTAGTACCCGAATTTATCTCCACCGGCAAGCCTTCGAATTGGTGAGTCCATGGCGGTCGACCTTCTTTCAAGGCCATTGCATCCTGTTTTTCCTCTTCAACCCGGAGTGCATAAGCATGTACCTGTTCAGAAAAATCACACAAGCAAACATCCAAACCATCCTCCTCATACTCATGCGGGTTGCATCCATCAACTAAATCTGCCATGAAACACTCATCAACACCATTAGCATTAGAATTGTTAGTAAAAACATTCAAACGCATTTTTCGGTTCCCAAAAGTCATATCGACTGTACCAAATCTACAATCGATTACTGCATGTGCGGTGCTAAAAAATGGCCGACCCAAAATTACGTTTTGTTGTTGCTTTGGATCCGCGGATGAGTAGTCCAAGACTAGAAAGTCAACCGGGTAATAAAATTCATCAATTTTAACAATTACATTTTGAACCATCCCTCGAGGTAGCTTATGAGACAAATCAGCCAAAACAACCGTTGTCTCCACCCTAGCTAACTGACCAAAATCATATTGGTCATATAAGCCCCCCGGTAAAATACTAACTCCGGCTCCAAGATCTAGCAACGCCTTAGCCATTTGAAAATTACCAACTTGTATATTAATCAATGGCGTGCCCGGATCTTGGAGCTTAGGAGGAAGCTCCCCATTTAAGACTGCACTTACTTGCCCGGTTAAGTCCACCCGCTTAGGCATTTTCTTCTTTTGTTGCCTCTTTTGTGTACATAATTCTTTTAAAAATTTTGCATAGGCGGGTACTTGTTTTATTGCATCAAGGAGTGGAAGGTTAATTTTAACTTGTTTAAACATGTCCCACAACTCTTCTTTTTGGGGACCTCTTGGTGCAATAAAATTTTTTCTACCCGGGTCAAGTAAGGCCGATGGAAACGGGACTTGACTCGGTTCACCCTCAACTTTTTCACTTTGTTCATTTTTTTTTCATTTTCACCCAACCCCGGTTTTTTTAACATTTGATTCTTTAGGTTTAACCGGTGAAACTTCATCATCACTATCATTACCCGTGATGTCCTCAACTACCCCTTCAACCAATTCGGGTGACAAATTGGCTTTAAATTCTTTTCCACTTCTTAAAACACTAACATGATGAACATTAACATTACCTCGCGACGAACCGTGTGAAGGATTTACCTTGGTGTCGCTAGGAAGTTGACCCTTATTTTTCTTCAATTCCGCCACATCGGTTGCCAATTGACCCATTTGGGTTGTTAGTGATTGGATGCTTTTGTCACGAACCACATCTTTTTGCATTCGAACTTCATCGAGTTGGTTCTGTTGTTGCATCTCCGCTTGCATGCTTTTTAGCATTTCCATCATCTCATTTCCACCCGAAGACCCCCCTTGTTCTTGACCCGTTTGATATTGCTTTTGATACCCTTGGTTGTTCCCACCTCGATATCCACTTTGATTGTTGTAAAGTTGGCGCGAACCAAAGTTACCTTGGCTACCTTGAAAGTTCGGGTTAGCTTGATTTGAAGGGTTCCCATACCGAAAATTTGGGTGGTTCCTCAACCCGGGGTGGTAGGTATTAGAATTCATGTTGTTGTAATTTCTACCACCCCCTCCTTGACCTTGAACCGCATGAACTTCTTCATATTGCCCTTCCACCATTCCTTGGCAATTTTCAGCCGCATGACCTATTTCATTACACAAGGCACAAACATCATAAATTTGGTTAGTGGTTTGAACATTACCATCATCTATTGCGTGCACTTGAGGTCGGGCAATGGCCGGTCGTGCTCTCCTCGATGCTTGAGCTTTTCTTTTTGATGTAATTGCCATGTTCTCCAAAAACTCCCAATCATCATTCTCGTAGTTTGTACCAAAAGTCCCACCGGTAATAGACATTAAATCACGAGCATCTTCGGCACTCAACCCCTCGTGGAAGGCATTCATCAACTCCCAAAGTTCAATTCCATGATGAGGACAATTCTTGATCATCATGTTAAAACGCTCAAAGGCTTCATGAAACATTTCGCCTTGTTGTTGTTGAAAACTCCTCAACCCCTTCCTAGCATCGTTGGTCTTTTGAGCGGTGTAAAATTCATCTAGGAAAATTTGTTGCATCTCCGCCCAAGTATATATAGATGCTGAAGGCAAAGTGTAGAACCACTTCTTTGCCTTGTCCTCCAAAGAAAATTGAAACAGGACTAACTTGACATCATCAGCCGAAAAACCTTGACTCCCAAAAGTATTGCAAATTGAGTCATAGGCCTCCAAATGGAAATACGGTTCTTCTGTTGCTAGACCTTTATATTTTGGCAAACTTTGCAAAGAATTTGTTCTCACTTCAAAGGTCCTCCCTTGATCATTATGAGGGATAACTACCGGTGAGGGATTTTGAGTGATTACTGGCCTAAAATGTGCTTCAATTCCTCTCGCATGTTCTCTTAGATGCCTTCTTGGCACCCCCAACCTAACCCTTGGTCGAACAGGACCCATTGGCCTTGGTATATGCTCTTGTGGTGCGAATGGTTGTTGAAATTACTGTTGTGGCATCGGTTGGTGTTGAATTGGCCTTTGGAATTGTGGTTGTACATTTTGTGGGTGAACTTGTTGCAATGGTATAGGGCGTTGCACTTGTAGCCCTTGTGGTCTTGGCCGAATATGTTGTGGTATGAGTTGTTGTTGTTGTGGCATTCCACCTACACTTGCCATCCCTTGAGATTGGCTTTGCACATAACTGAACTCTCCTTGATCACCATAACCCCCATAAGCATACCCGTCTTCATCATAGCCCTCAAAATCTTCGTATCCTTCCTCATATCCATCTCCCCCTATACCTGACGTTTGCCCAAATGGAATGGATGAGTATTGAACGCCCATTTGGTTCGATGGTCTAAATGTTGAAGTTGCATGAACGACAGTTGAACCTTGGGGTATTGAATAATGTGACGATGATTGACCCGAAACTGGGAAGAAATGAGTGAGTGGTGGAATCGTAGTAGAAGGGCTAAAGGTAAGATTGGGTTCAACTTGAGTAGTGATTGGTTGTGTGGTGTTGGTTGGTGTAGTGTCATGAGGTGGAGTAGGAATTGTAGTGGTATTAGGTATGGTTGTGTTTGGTGATGGGTGTGTGGAAGTAGGTAAAAATGATGAGGTCGTTTGACCCGTTGTGGGTGTTATTTGGGATTCTTGCATGATGTTTCGTGGTGTGATGGGTGATGTAGGTGAACCAATAATTCTGTTTTCTCTTACTAAAACACGGTTTTGACTTAGCGTTCTTTCGATCTCAGGATCAAATGACAATGGTGAAGACTTATGAGAGCCTCTAGTATGCATGCACCTGTAGAACCTGCACACTAAACACACCAGTGTAAACCCGAAAATAATAAAGCAAAACTAACAAGCTAACACACGTTGCGCACAACTCCCCGGCAACGGTGTCAAAATTTGACGTGTTTGTCGTGGTACACGCAAATTTAATCCAAATAAAAACTATAGCTAGTGGTAAATGGGTATTAAACTCATGGAGTATGTGGAAAATGTGTTGATGTGATAGCTTTGCACTCTAACTGAAATTAACCTAAATTGCAGAAATAAAATCAAGAGTTTAGTTTGTTTGTTTTTAAGAACTAAATTACTAACTATTGGCAAATCAAAATTGGTTGTTTAACAGATTAAGGAAGAATGACCATCTTAGGATTCAGTTTCTTTAAACTCTTGTGCAAAATTCTAACTAGAAAGAGTTACATAGACATAACTCGTGTATAAACAAATGTTGTGATAAAAGGGAACAAAGTACTCGGATTATATAAATGCGAGGTTGTTTCCCGATGATCAATCAATCAATATCCAACCCTAACGCTTACCGTGATATCTCGATTGCCGACGGCACCAAGAACGTACGAATTAGACTAGAATTGCAATACCAATTAACAAGTTACAATCAATTACTCATACACCATGATAATCAAAGCAACACAATGTTATCATTCTAGAAATTCAGAAATAAACACACAAAAGAGAAACCTTCACCTAAGATGATCACCGAAAGTTTAGCCAGGCATAGCTTGGTGAATCATCATAACAACAAGTTTAGTGTTCATACCAATCGAAAACATAAACCGAATGTTAGAAATTGTTTGGAACCAAGTATAATTAGCCAAAATCGCCCCCAGAACTCCAGAGAAACGTCCAATGATGAGATAAGTGAAAAGACACCCCAAAAACTGATTAAATGAGGCAGTTACGGTTTCTGTCGCAGCCTCCACCGTAACTTACGGTGCCACCATAAGTTACGGTGGACATCATGTTGTTACGGTAGATCTTTCCTGAGTTATGGTGGGATTTGGTTGTTTTTCACGGACACCGTAAATTACGGTGGCCACCGTAATTTACGGTGGCACCCTGAATGTTGTGCTTTGTTTCCTCTTTCGTTCCACGCCCGACCCGTTCATCTCCAAACCGTCCAAAGCTGTGTTTTAACCCTTTTTAGCTCCCGAACCGCACCTGAAACATAAACAACCGTAGTTATCTAATTCAAGATAATTACATGATTAAGTGAAGGATAATTTCGTCTTTTAACATCATTAAGGGTTGTCCTATTGACCACCCGTCAAATACCAAATACTTGATGACATCCAAGAAACATTCAAGAACCTAAGGAAGGTCAACATGAAGCTCAACCCCGAAAAATGCTCGTTTGGGTTCGAAGAAGGAAAGTTTCTGGGACACATTGTGGGAAAACAAAGTATAAAAGCCAATCCAAACAAGGTGAAAGCTGTTCTTGAAGCCAAGCCACCACGAAGCAAAAAAGAGGTAGAAAGCTTAAATGGGAAGCTTGCAGCCCTGAAGCGTTTTACCTCAAAATTGGCTGAAAGGTCTTTACCTTTCTTCAAAACGCTAAATGGATGCTCTGACAAGAAGGACTTCAAATGGACTGATGAGGCTGAAGAAGCCTTCAACCAGATGAAGCGACACCTAGCTTCTCTACCTGACATTGTAGCCCCGGAAATGGGAGAATTGATCTCGGTATACCTTTCAGTTGCTGAAGAAGCAATATGTCACACCCTGACTTTTGCGGAAGCGTGGTTATTGGTATGACTTCTTAATACCATAGCATTCAATCATAACAACGCTATATGATAAAAACATGAGATGTTCATCCATTAATTAAGTTTAGAAAATACCACAACATACTTGTCTTAAAAACATCGACACCAAATTAAGTTACAAACCACGGCATGTTCAACTGAGTTCATAAAGACTCCACAAAAGACTTTAAATAAAACCTGAGTTTAGAAACATGTATCCCGTCCAGGAATAGGATAGACCCCCTAAACTCAACAACCATGGATAACATCTTTTATTCACGATGCAGCTTGAGGACACATGCATACACCTGCCAGATCCACTAGTTCCCTGAAATACATGTAGTTTGAAAAACATCAACAAAAGTTGAGCGAGTTCATGTGTGTGTATAAGTATGTATAAACCTTTGTAAACCGTGTATGTATGTAAGTCCCGGTATGAAAGCAAACAAGGAA
This sequence comes from Helianthus tuberosus, assembly GCA_030545235.1. NCBI lineage: Eukaryota > Viridiplantae > Streptophyta > Magnoliopsida > Asterales > Asteraceae > Helianthus > Helianthus tuberosus. The sequence goes on along the minus strand of CM060359.1, from coordinate 47,263,371 downwards.
AAGATCACCAATGGTTTGTAAGGCCACTGATATGTGTGACGGTGTAGGAAGACTCAAACCTAGCAAAGTTGTACCGGGCTTCCGGCTGGAAGACATAGTCACCCTATGGGCCACCCTGGTCCTCATGGGTGTGGGCTCGCTACACCCAAATAGATCTATCACTCATGCCCCTCGGTCCTTATACAAGGATTAATGGTCCCAAGTATCCGCCTACCCAATCACATGGTCTACGGTTCTTTCCTAGGCTAACCATACCAATTGTATTTGTATGTAACCCTTTTATAACATTTATTTCACCCCCGAAGTTAATAAACAAAACAGTTTAAAGAAAAGGGGGACATGAACTCACAGTATTGCGTCTTCAGAATCGTAACCCAAAATCTCTTCAGCAAACCCGACTACCTACAACGTGCTAGGGTCTATTAGACGAACGGGCCATGCCTTGCCTTTGTATTTACGTTTTTGAGTTACGTTTCTTTTATGTTTCCAATATTATTCCAAGTTATAATTTCTTGTTAAAATAAATTATTTTAACTTTAAATTATATTTCGTTTTGGAATAATTGTTTAAACAATATTTTGTAACAATACTTCTCAAGTATTTAATTTCGTATTTCCTTCCCAAGGATGAGGGTATCTTATACATGTATCTTTGTATGCTCGTATTTTGTATTCTCAAAATAATATATATTCAAGTCTCACTTTAGAAAATATATATATATATATATATATATAACTTATTTGTCAAGAATAACGTATTCCAAGAAAATATATATATTTTTCCCAAAAATCATATATCTTCTAAATATACTAGGAAAATATATTTTTTTATCTCCCAAAAATAATATATTTTCTTCTTGTTGAAAACATTACATAACTTGGTAATATGTACAAAAATCATATTTTCACTTCTTTCGTTTCCAAAATAATATTTGCCAAAAATATATTTATGAGAGTATTTTCCGAAATATTTTGTAAGTTACGTTTTTGCGTTCGGTTTCACAATATCAAGTGTGTAACTTATATATTTATTCCTTGTGATTTTTGATATTATTTAGGATTTGTAAGTTCTTGGTATTTTTGTTAAGTTATATTATTTTACCCTAAAATAACATAACTTATTTCACAAAGTATACAAATATTCACACAAGTGTCTTTGATATAAATATATATTCTAAATATATATTCACCCATTTTTATTTATAAAAATCAACCTCCAAAACTTGTATCTTTGTTGCAAAAATTTTGGTAAAGTTTATATTGAAAACCATAGTTAAAATACACTAGTAAATATTTGTTAGAAAATATTTCTTTAAGTGTTTATATTTTTAGAAAATTTTGTCATAGTTTCCCTCGAAAATGGAGGTGTCCATGCTATTAAAGCATATCATTTTCTTTTCAAAAATCATCACAACAATCAACAATCAATCCCTAAACAACTTACACTTACCATGTGTAAAAACTATTCAATTTACATAACAAAATGAACTTGATCTTTTACAAAAACTTGTAGTAACTTGGTAATGTTTTTTAGTAGGTCTAGTTATCCTTTAAAGTGTGTTTATTTCTTTAAAAATCTCATTCTTAAAGAATTTAGGTGTTTACAACTTGTAAACATATTTTACAAAAACGTTTCTTTGTGAGATCTTCTTGTTTCATAAGTGTTTATACACTTGTTTTACCACTAAAAATAGTGTATATTTAAGTAAAACCAAGTTCTTCTAAAAATCACATTTTAAACTTGGTTCTTTTGGAAAACCATTCATAAATCTTAGATTCATAAGATTACTCACTTACTTTGTTTATTATTTTTCAAGAAATCATCTTTTTATTCAAGTTCATGCTTATATATGAGGATGATCTCCTTGTGTTAACACATAATCATCCTCTAACTTGCTAGATCATGTGTTTAATCACAATCTAGCAAGTTCCTTATGATGATCAACATCATAATCTCAAGTAAACAACAACAAGTATCATACATATACTAAACAACACTATTTCATCAAGATTTCATCATATGTAAGCTTTATGTTCATGATTCATGTTCATGTCTTCTAATGTTCTTGTGATTAACAACATACTACATCTTTTAACCAATCAAGAATAGAAGTAACAAAGGTTATGAGAGTCTTACTACTAGCTCTAAGCTAGGGAAGAACACAAGATGATGGTGATGACAAAAGTGAAGGATAATAGCAAACAAAAGAGGTCCTTGATGATCCACAAGCTTCACACCTCGTTAGACACCTTCTTACACCTTGTGAATACTTCAGATTGGATGATTGAAGTTGGATGATGATAGTGGTGTGGAGAGGGGTGTTCGGCTGAGAGGAGGGAGAGGGAGAAGGAGAGTTGTGGTGTTGGGTGTGTTGATGGTTATGATCCTCCATGTCTTCTTATAAACTCAATTTTGTGTATTACCCATTGGTTACTATGTTGGTTAAGTACATAACACAATCTAATCAAATCCAAGGGAAGATCATGGAAAGATTTAGAGAAGATTAAGGAAAATCTAGGTGGGGTCACCCCATTGTGACCGTGAATCATGAGAGGGGGGGGGGTAAATGTAAGTTTGAATGATAAGTTAAGTAATTAGTTGGAGGTTAAGTGTAGTGTCTAGTGTTTAAGTGTGTGATACATTATATAGTGTGTTAAGGTGTTCGGGGATCATAACTAGCTCAAAAATAATAAAACAATGCTTCTAGCAATATTTTGGTGTTCCGGGTAAAGTCCGGTTGTTCGGTTAGTTACCGGTTCGTTAAAGTGTCAAGTTATTCCGTTTAGTAATCTTTAAGTACCCTTTTGTGACACTTTTAATTCCCGACACTTAGGAAAGCATACTGGACCATTTTGCCATATTTTTTGCACATTACTAGCTTGTTAAAAAGCTGAATTTTGCTGAAATATGCAGAATACTGCACTTAGAGTGGGTTTTAGGCACTTTCCGGCACTTAAACTTTCACCTAGTGACGCGGTTTTATGGTCCTTACTTCCCTACACACCATATTAGTGTACTATCTTGCCTCTGGCCCCTACGGGGTCTCAACATTGTCTGTCTATGTACTGACATTGTCAGCATATCTCTGAGTTATCCGCTAACTGTGCTAACTGTGCTTTGTGCATCATTTATGTCACTAAAGGTTTGTATGTAAAAATGATGTGACAATATGAAATGGGATGCATATGTATGTATGATACAGAAATTAGAAAGCAGTTTAAGTCATCAGTTGTAATTCAGCACAGTCATTAAGCCCTAATTTATATTAATTATATTGTACGGATACCTGGATTTATGAGGGTTGTCACATTCTCCCCCTGTTAAGAAAATTTCGTCCCGAAATTTAAGTTCTGCTACTAGCTGCAGGGGTCTTGGGGAACAAATGTGGGTATTTTGCTTTCATGCGATCCTCACGCTCCCAAGTAAACTCTGGGCTGTGACGTGCATTCCAACGAACCTTGACGAGTTTAACACTACTCCGTCGCGTCTTGTTAGCCTTCCAATCAGTAACCTCAACAGGTTCTTCAGTAAAGTGGAGTGTGTCGTCAATGTGGACTTCGTCGGCAGGAATGACAACTGTTTCTTGAGTTGGACTCTTTTTCAGGTTAGATACATGAAATGTATCCTGAACGCCATTCAGTTCTGCGGGTAGATCCAACTTGTAAGCTACAAGACCAATCCTCTCTAGGATTTTGAATGGTCCAATGTATCGCGGGTTCAACTTCCCACGCTTCCCAAAGCGTGCTACACCCTTGCAGGGTGAGACCTTTAACAAAACCATATCTCCTACCTCAAACTCCAGAGGTTTCCTTCTTCGGTCCGCGTAACTCTTTTGTCGATCACGATCCGCCTTAATGCGCTCTCGGATCTGTGCAATCTTATCAGTCGTCTCTTGAACCAATTCAGGACCAACAAGCTGTCTATCACCCGCGTCTGCCCAGCATAACGGTGATCGACACTTGCGTCCATAGAGAGCTTCAAATGGTGCAGCTTGGATACTCGCATGGTAGTTGTTGTTGTACGAGAATTCTACCAAGGGTAAGTGAGTGTCCCAACTACCACCCAAATCCATCACGCAAGCTCGTAACATATCTTCCAATGTTTGAATCGTTCGTTCGCTCTGGCCATCTGTCTGCGAATGAAAGGCAGTACTCAGATTCAACTGAGAACTAAAGGCTTCTTGGAAGGATTGCCAAATCCTTGACACAAATCTTCCATCTCTATCAGAGATAATCGAGAGAGGCACTCCATGACGTGCGACAATCTCTCTGAGGTACAGCTCAGCAAGCTTGCTCGTGTTATCTTTTTCTTTGATCGGCAAAAAGTGTGCAGATTTCGTCAGACGGTCCACGATTACCCAAGTCGTGTCGTGACCTCTGGGTGTCTTTGGTAACTTTGTTATAAAATCCATTAAAATCTGCTCCCATTTCCACTTGGGTATCTCAGGTTGTTGCAAGAGACCTGAAGACTTCTGGTATTCGGCCTTTACCTTAGCGCAAGTCAAACATTTGCCAACATATGTTGCAACATCGCCTTTTAATCTTGGCCACCAGTAGAAATCCTTTAGATCTTGGCACATTTTATCCGATCCTGGGTGGATCGAGTACCGTGACTTGTGAGCTTCATAAAAAATAACGTCTCTCAAACCACCAAAGAGAGGAACCCAAATTCGTTTCATGAAGCACAACGTTCCTTCCTCATTTGGTACCAACTGTTTCTCCATCCCACAGAGATATTCATTCACAAGATTCTCCTTCTTGAGAGCTTCTCTCTGTGCAGCACAAATGCGCAATGAGAGGTCCGTTTGAATAATCATTTCCAAAGCCCTAACCCTTATGGGCTTGATTCTTTCCTTTCGACTCAGGGCTTCTGCGACCACATTCGCCTTCCCTAGGTGATACTTGATTTCACAATCATAATCATTTAACAACTCTACCCATCGTCTCTGTCTCATGTTAAGCTCTTTTTGATCAAATATATGCTGTAAGCTCTTGTGATCAGTAAAGATTGTGCATCGCGTGCCATATAAGTAATGTCGCCAGATCTTTAATGCAAACACCACCGCGCCTAATTCCAAATCGTGCGTGGTGTAATTTTTCTCGTGAACCTTCAACTGGCGTGAAACATAAGCTATAACCTTCTGTCGCTGCATCAACACGCAACCTAAACCTTGACGCGAGGTGTCACAATATACCACGAAGTCATCAGTGCCTTCAGGTAGGGATAAGATCGGTGCATCGCAAATCTTGTTTTTCAACAACTGAAATGCTTCTTCTTGCTTGTCTCCCCATTCATATTTCTTGTCTTTCTATGTAAGGGAGGTCAAAGGTTGAGCGATTTTTGAGACATCCTCAATAAATCTGCGATAATATCCTGCCAAACCTAGGAACTGACGTATCTCGGTTGGCGTCTTCAGAGTCTCCCAATTTTTGATTGCCTCGATCTTTGTGGGATCCACATGAATTCCATTTCCGTTAACCACGTGACCAAGGAACTGAACCTCACGTAACCAGAATTCGCACTTCGAGAACTTCGCGTACAACTTCTCTTTCTTAAGCAGCTCTAAAATAGCTCTTAGGTGTTTCTCGTGCTCTTCCTTCGTCTTTGAATAAATCAAAATGTCGTCAATAAACACAATCACAAACTTATCGAGGTACGGCTTACAAACTCTATTAATCAAATCCATGAATACTGCTGGCGCGTTCGTTAACCCAAACGACATAACCAGGAACTCGTAGTGTCCATAGCGAGTCCTAAAGGCCGTCTTTGGAATACTCTCCTCTTGTATTCTCAACTGGTGATAACCTGATCGAAGATCGATCTTGGAGTAAAAACTTAAACCTTGTAGTTGATCAAACAGGTCATCAATCCTTGGCAAAGGATATCTATTCTTGATAGTCAAATTGTTCAGCTCGCGGTAGTCGATGCACATGCGGAAACTACCATCTTTCTTCTTAACGAACAAAACTGGAGCTCCCCAAGGCGAGAAGCTTGGTCTGATAAATCCCTTGTCTAACAACTCCTGAAGTTGTGTTGACAACTCCTGCATTTCTGAAGGTGCAAGTCGATAGGGTGCCTTAGCTACAGGCGCGGCGCCTGGTACTAAGTCAATGTGGAACTCGACTTGTCGCTGCGGCGGTAGTACTGGCAAGTCTTCGGGGAAGACTTCAGGTTATTCTTTCACAACTGGGATATCTTCTAACTTCGGCTCAGCGGCTTCTTTATCCATAATGTGTGCCAAGAAGGCAACACATCCCTTCTGCAAACATCTCCGAGCTTTCAAACAGCTAATGATCCTTAGGGGCGTATCGTGCTTCTCTCCATGTACCACAATTGTTTCTCCCTTCGCCATTGGAATGCGAATGATCTTCTCGTGACATACAATCTCTGCTCGGTTGTTTGACAACTAATCCATTCCGACTACCACGTCGAAGCTTCCCAACTCGACGGGCAGAAGATAAAGTGAAAACTCGTGCTCTCCCAGTTCTATCACGCAACCTCTAATGGTTTCATTTGCTTCTACTAGATTTCCATTTGCTAGTTCTATCGAATACGGAATGTCTAACTTACTAGCTACCAACCCAAGTATTTTCTTAAATTCTAGCGATACAAAACTATAATCGGCGCCAGTATCAAACAGTACAGATGCAAAGCATTGGTTGATAGGGAACGTACCAGTAACTACGTTCGGATCCTGGCGAGCTTCCCTCGCTCCGATGTTGAAAACCCTTCCTTGAGCTTGACTGAGCTTTGGGCACTCTCTCTTGAAATGCCCCACATCTCCACAATTAAAACAACCTGCTCCTCGACCATTACCATTTCCATTACCCTGATTGTTGCTTTGGTTGCGATTTCCACTCCCAGCTTGATTTCCAAAATTACCCACGGTTTCCATTTCCGCTATTTCCTCCTTGTGGGCGGTTTCCATACCCATTACCACCACGGTTGTTGTTACCAAAACATCTTTGACCACCACGGCCAGTACCAACCCAGCATGTCTCCTTCGAATGTCCCATTTTTCCACAAGACTCGCATTTACCAGCTCGGCATCGTCCATTGTGAAGCAACTGACATGCATCACATTTGGGCAAGGTGCCCATATACCCCTTTCCTTTGGCCTTGGCCGGTGCGTTTGTCTTATCCTTCTTGTTTGTACTGCTGGTACCTTTCTTAAAGTTGGAGAACTTTCGTTTGTTCTCACCGGATGACTCAACGTGAGTCTCCTTCTTCTTTTGGTCAGAGATCGAAAATTTGTTTAATCTGATTGCCTCTTCAGTTAACGCTACACTCAGATCGATAGCCTCTGTGATCGTAGCGGGCTTCAATGTTGTTACCATACTCATAATCTGAGGTTCCAACCCCCAATTAAACCGCTCAATGCACTTGAATTCCAGATCAACCATATATGGCACCACGCGAGACAAGTCATGAAATCTCTGGACATATTCAGCAATCTTGGGACCATCCATCTTGAGGTGCCAGAATTCTGTTTCCAACTTCTGAATTTCGGCCCTGGAACAGTATTTCTTTCTCATGAGCTCCTTCATTTCATCCCATGACATGGCGTATGCAGCTTCTTATCCCATGGTCTGGACTTGGAGGTTCCACCAGGATAAAGCACCATCTAGAAAGAGTCCTGAGATGTAGGTGACTTGGTATTCAAGAGCACACTTGCTCATCCTTATCATAGAATCAGTCTTCTCTGTCCATCTGACAAAAGCTGCATCACCCCCGGTGCCGTCGAAATTCAATGGCTTACAGTCTAGAAACTGCTTATAGGTACAGCCTGTACAAGTAACATCATTCACATAAAGCATTAGCGATCGCACATGGATTATCCAAATGTAATGTAATGTAATGTGTCCTTAGTGACTTAGACATTACCATGAGGTGGGTTGCTTCCAGAGGTACCTCCGCTATGCTTGGAGCGTAAGGCCTCGTGTTGTGCTATAGCTCGTGAAATCTGTGCTTGTAACTCAGCCTCTGTAGTGGGCAAACGAGTCTCTCTTCGTGGAGGCATATTCTATAAGAAGTTTGCGTTGTTCAGATCATAATAAGTATAATAAGTACGTAGCATGCATTTGTAATACCATTTATCAACACAAGTAAACACATAACATCCCATGTCATAACACAAACAAGTAATCCAACAGCGTATATAATGAGAATGTTGCGATTGAGCTTTCATATATCAAGACCACAAGTACAGTTTTACATGTTCTACAATGTACCATACATCAAAAGAGACTAAGGGTCACATCACCCTTGTCTGAATCGTCTATCAAACTACAACAGTCAAAAGTCAAAATGTGGTCTTCAAAAGGGCTGCACAATCTGGGCTCAATAGCTACACTCTCACCAAAAGTATGCTACCTGCATCAAACCAAAAACCTCTATGCTGATGGTGGAGGAGGAGGAGGTAGAGGAACGAAAAGCAACCTGTGAAAATGCGCTAAATCCTCCTCAAGTGCATGAACGATATGCAACAGGTAACTAATCTGCTGCTCCATAGTGAGGAAACGGACGTCAAAATCTGGGTATGGTAGAAGTGGAGTCGGTGGAGTCACGAATGGTGACTGACAAGTGCAAGGTGGAGGACGCGAAATCCTCTCTAACTCCATGACTCTCCGACATAACATCTCCTGCTGGAGCTGTAATGATAAAAGCAGATCATCCGTGGTGTAACCCGAGTAATGTGAGGGATGGTATGGATCAGGCACAGGCATCGTGTTGGGCGGAAAACCAAATAAGTGGCTCGCCCGATGGTGCAGAAACAAAAGGAGCAGTGTGTGTAAATTGTGGCATGAAAGGATCGGTTGCTGACACAAAAGGTATATGACTGGGCTACTGACTCGATGGTCCTTCCCCTGGACGGGGAGGAGGGATATCCTGTAGGAACGTGACCGGTAGATCTGTACGGTGAATGTCAGACACATGTGGGTGAAACAGAGCGGTATCAACGGGTGCATGTACAGGTGCAGGTGGGGGAGTAACAGGTCTAACAAAAGGAGGAAAGTCGTCATCGTCCTCAATCCACCCATTGTGGGTGAATGCATATCTGGGGTCAACCTGGGCAGCAAAAGGAGCACGATCAACAAGTACAAGGATCGGGTCAGGTAAAGGTGGTGCAACAACTGGTACATCAGCAGGTGCAGGGCCATGCTCAGGTAAAGGATCGTGAGCAGGCATGGGCTCGGGTGCAATCAAAGGCTCAGGGTCAGCCGGAGCTAACTCAAGATCAGCGGGTACATCAAAGAGCTGATCATCAGGAAAGACAGGTGCCTCAAAAGGCTGATCATCGGGGACAAACTCAATCTCATGCTCAGGATCGAAGTCGTGTGGAAATACAGGATCAAACTCATCATCAAACTCAAAATCATGATCAACACCGTGTGGAATATCAGGTGCAACGGAACATAGCTGTGTCAGAATCAATATCGGTGGGATAACGCTGTAATCCCAATGCGTGCAATGTAGTAGATGACACAGACTCAAACGAATTAGGACCAGAATGGTCAGAAGAAGCCTGGACATCAGGAATCTCATCATGTGGAATAGCAACAACATCACCGACTGGAACTCCATCATCCTGGGCACCCTCAGGGGGACCCTCAATAAAAAGATCGACGTCGTCGTCAGACATGGCATCAAGAGGCAGATCCTCAAGAGGAAATGCATCAAGAGGAAAAGGAGCAGGGATCTGAACAAGAGGTAGATCCTCGGCAGGAAGACCATCAAGTAGCGGTATATCATCTCCAAAATCTGGTAAAGCAAACGGCTGGAAATCATCATCATCGCTACTCGTTGTGTCAGATGTAAAAACCTCAGGGTCTGTGGCTATCTCGTCGTCTGAAACTATGGCCATAGGGTCTACTGTATCAGATACTCCACTCTCAGATGAGGACATGATGTCTGTAACAAATCAATCACAAGTATGCACATACATCAACAATCATCAAATAAGCATGTAAGCAGTAACAATGTAAGCATGTATGCATCCTAGCCTTCCCAATACTATCCCACCCAGCCTCTCAGACTGAACTACTTAGTCTCTCAGACTAAACCTCCCAGTTTCTCAAACTGAAGTACCCAGCCTCTTAGGCTAAACCTCCCAGTCTCTCAGACTGGCCCAACTAGTCTCTCAGACTACCCAGTCTCTCAGACTACAAAGTCTCTCAGACTGAACTACCCAGTTAGTCTCTCAGACTAACTCCCCAGTCTCTCAGACTGACTACCCAGCTAGTCTCTCAGACTAACTCCCCAGTCTCTCAGACTGAATACCCAGCTAGTCTCTCAGACTGAATTATAAACAAATTCTTTGAAATGTACTTTGTGTATTTTATTTGTAAAAATATTTGTTTCCTAGATCTGGACATTTTGTGTATGCAATGAAACCATGTTTGTGAAAACATTTTCGTGAGAGCCCTAATGATCGTAGTCTAGACTCGAGAAATCATTCCTAGGAGCTCTACTTCTACAATAAGAACCAAAATTCCGGAAATAGTTTTCCGGTTTCTAAAAGTCTTGTAGAACTCCAAGCCGAGCGATGTCCCTTAGATGTTGCTAGAGCCATTGTTCTATCTCCCTCGGGAGAAGGGAAGCGGCTTCATGTTCCTCAACATCTTGTGGAGGGGGAGCGGCACCAATCGGAACCCTTTGTAGTATGTCTCGAGGGGGCTCCGGATGTAAGGCGTACCACTCGGCCGGAATGATGACTTCTGGTACCACATTCCATGCCCTTTGTGTGATAATCGGCACCAAAGGAGGAGAGGCGAGAATGTTCAACCTTTGGTGCAAAAGGTTGACTTCCCGGAGACATCCTTCTAGTCCCACCGTTAGATGATTAATACGGTCGACCAATGCTTCTTCTACCCCCGTTATCTCATCAATGGCTTCTCTTAGGGCGTAAACATAGTTTACAAGAGAATCCTCAACCGTTGATGATCTTCTCCCCTACCGGCTGTTCCTGGAATGTGACGAGGAGTTTCCGCTCGTTCAGCTTGCCATTCTGAGAAAACAAACTGAAAAGAGTTCAATTTTACGGGACCAGTACCTCGGACACGGCCCCGTGTTCAATGAACACGGCCCCGTGTTCAGACATCTGCATGATTTAAGAACAAGGAATCTTGGAGTTTTAATTTGTTTTTATGTTTTTTAAAGCATTTTTGAACAGAAAGAACTTAAAACATTGTTGTAGAACTTATTTTTAACAAGATTCCATGAACAAAAATCTAACAAACATCTCAATAAAGCTTAAAATTATGGAAGTCTCAAGCTTTAATGAAGGTGTAAGGGAAGAAAATTGAAGAAGATGATAGTGGATAAAAGAGGAAAGGACAAAAAGATATTTGAGAAACTTCTTTTAGAAAATACCTACGAGGGTATGTGAGAATATTCCCCAAATCTCTGTCCTTGGAATGGTTCAAATGTGCAGGATTCTTGGCTGCATTTATAGAAAACGACAGTACGTTGCGCACCGCCCTGTGTCGGCTGGACACGGCCCCGTGTGCAGATGGAATCCTGACACATTTTTGTCCGTATTCTGAAAAAATCAGAAGGGAATCTTAGGGTGGACACGGGGGCGTGCTAACCTAGACACGGCCCCGTGTCTAGAAGCTGTCTATGAATTTTGTCTATTTTTAAGGAACTTTTCTGGATTGGGCGGTTCCTTACTGGATGGAACAACCCCAAAGTGCCTAAGATACCTTAATTGTTCTAGATTAAGACGAGAACGCAAGAGGTTGTCGGTGAGGGTGATTCCTATGCTATATGTAGGTGGACAAGTCCAACCCTTTCCCGGGCTCTCGTTAAAGAAGGTGTATGTCGAATCGCTCAGGTCTATGTATGCATCGAACGAAGTCGATGGGGAGTCCTTCATGGCACAATCGACACAGGGACGACTATCGCTCAAGTTCTCACTAGAGTTAGAAGTATCGTCCGAAACAACGAAGTTGTTTGAATGCGAGCCCAACCCTTCTTCTTGGTTATCGTCTTGGGATAGATCATTGAAATCTTTCCTAAGTTCTTTTAACCAATTAAGAATTAGATCTTCTAATTGAAATAATTCATCGAGAAGCATTTCTCCTAGAAAATCCGGTTGAGAGCATTCGAGGGAGAGATAGGGATTATTTTTACTTTCGCCCCTCTTAAGGATACAAGGAAACGATGGGTCTATATAGTGGGGCTTATAATTTAGAAAATAACATTCTAATTCCTTATGGGTACCACCACATAATTGACACCACGTACCATAAGAGTGCCGAAAGTAAAAAGTATCAGTATCACTCATGTTTGTGTCAGAATTTACCAACCGTCGGGATCTTACGGTTCTATTTTCAGCAACTGAATCTTGGGCACGAGGGCGTGTTGAGTGGGCACGGCCCCGTGTTCAGCTTACTGTCTAACTTAAAACAGGATTGCCAGTTCCAATGATTGGGCACGGGGCGTGTTCAGCGGGCACGGCCCGTGCTGAGTTCTGCAGAAGCTGAAAAATTAAGAAAAATCCTAAAAAAATGAAAAATAAGAAAAACGATTAGGCCGTTGATTCCTAACTTTCTTAAAATCCTTGTGTCCCCGGCAACGGCGCCAAAAACTTGATGCGTGTGAAGTGTCGTTAGTTTTTAATATATTTATTAAGCCCCTTTTAACACTTTTTAGTCAAGTTTTAAATTTATAAAACACGATATTTACTAACACTAAACACACATATGGGCAAGTGCACCCATCGTGAGCGTAGTATAGTGTTGGCAAGATACCGAGGTCGTCCAAGGACACAAGAGCTTTTAGTACCGGTTTATCCTCAACGTCTAATCAAATCAAAAAATTAGAAAAATGTTTTAAACTAAGAAAATAAAAATTAACTCAAATGCTGAAAAATAAAAATAAAAGAAAAACAGATAGACAAGATGAATCACTTGGCTCCGACTCGTGTTTAGTGTAACCTTTGATTATTTCCGCACTTTTGCACTATTTAAGAGATTATCTTAGTTATTGTAGTAGCCCCTCTTTTGGAGGTGACGTTACCCTCAACCCAGTAGTTTGAGTCAGCAAGGATACAATCCTAAAGGGTCGGATTATTGAAAGATAATTAATTAAGTTATTAATGCAAATTATGGTAGGCCCCTCTTTTGAAGGTGACGTTACCCTCGGCTAAGTAGTCTGAGTCAGCAAGGATACAGTCCTAAGTAGCCGGGTTATAGTATTAATAGTAGTTTAACTTATGAGGGGATCAAAGAGTTTGGACCCCCGCCATCCAATACCGCTAAGTATTGAAGGAGGTCCTACTAAATTTGACCCAGGTCCCTTGCAGGATCTCTAAACGCTGAACAACGGCAAGATTCTTACCAAACCATTCCCTTAAGCCCCGACCAGGTAGCCAATATACCTCCATATAGACCGTGGAGATATGAATGGTGAAAATCTTTTATTTTATATAGACAGTAAAATAATGCCAAGACACCACGGACAAACGATAAGGAAGAATCACCTTCAACATAAGAAACTAGTTATTAAAGTCATTAATACATAACCAATTAAAAAGTGCGAAAAGATTAAAAATAAAAAGTATTACACTAGACACTTTGTCTTCACCAAGTGATGTAAGAGACTTAGGCAAACATGGCCTTGATTGTCAAGAACTCTTACGATCAATCTTGGATCCCGAGACGACTCACACACTCTATGATGGACAATGGATGATGGTGGTGGAAGATGGTGTTATGGTGGTGGTGGTGGGTGGTGGGTGAAGTGTGAAGTGTGAGAGAGGTGGTGTGCCAAGGGATGGTTTGAGCTTGAGCCAAACACTCCTATTTATAGGCTGAACAGAAGCTTCGGCACGGCCACGTGTCCAGTGGGCACGGCCCCGTGTCCACATCTTTCTCTTTCTTCATTAATTGCTCTTTTCTTTGTTAGTTGACCACGCCCCCGTGTCCGCTGAGCACGACCCCGTGTGCAGAAGCATATCTGTACTATGAAGATTTGCCTGGATTCTGTGAATCTTATAGTTGACCACGGCCCCGTGCCCGCTGAGCACGGCCCCGTGGTGGGCAATAGAAGCTTCCACCACTTTGTCTTTTCTGCTGACACTTGGGCACGCCCCCGTGCTGGCTGAGCACGGGGCGTGTTCAGTTTTCTGTCTTCTTGTTTTGCTTGGGAAGATACTGTCATGGGGTCGGGCATGTCACGTTAGTTCCTTTTCTTGTATTTATGTTAGATTTTGCTGTCTTTTTGCTTCTTTTGTTAATTTGAGCTCATTTAATCCTGAAAATACAAAAGGAAGACAAAAGCACACTTTTTCCAACATTAGTACTAAAAAAGGGTTAGTTTTATGCCACAATTGATGTAATTTATATGTTGCATTTTGCACACATCAAATACCCCCACACTTGAATCTTTGCTTGTCCTCAAGCAAAACTCTTTATAATGTGGCTTTACACTCCCAAATGGAATGGGTAGAAGAGAAAGTTTTTGGGCTTGTCATAGAGTGTCGGGATTTCCAAGATTCTTTATTAAGTTTTATTTTTATTTATTTACAATCCTATTCGTCATGATTTATTTAAAACTTTTCATAAGATAAATTACTTATTAGGGCATAACATGCCTCTTTAAAATTCTATTTATATACAAGTTCACATACCTCACGGGGGATCACTCAACACTCGGCCGAAAATGTATTTTAGTGGATCACTCGAGAGCGGCATGGAACTTATTCCTACCATAAGCTTGCCAAGCAATCAATCCTCCTCCTTTTTAACTATATACCTTTGTAAATATCAAGAGGACTTTTTGGGCGAAGGGTTAGGCTTGGGTTAAAGATAGGTGGTTGGGTTAGTGGTTAGTAGAAAGGGCGAAAAGCGTAAAAAGCATCGGTTTTCGTAAGACTTTCTATTTTTTTCAACTTTTTATTTTGATGAAACTATTATTCAAACAAAGTTATTTTTGATGAACTTGTTTGTTTATTTGTTTTTGCTTCATCATCAACACATTTTTTTTTTTGAAAAGTCATACGAAGAACCGAGCTAGTTACTAAAACAAGGGGTTAAAAATGAAAAAGGTTTTGGTGGGTGAAAGGGTGTTTGGTTTGGGTTATGAAATGAAAAAGGTTTAGGCTCAAAGGGGCTAACTAGGGGGATTTTGGGTAGGTGGTAAAAAAAAAGAAAAATAATGGTGTAGAAATAAAAAGGGTTAGTCCTAATGCCTCCATCATTTACTTACTCGGGTTTAAGTTGGTAAGGACCGGGAATGTATCGTCATGGCAAGTTCTAGAGTCGTAAGAACCAAGCGGCTATTCACACAAGAAACGAAAAATGAGCATTTAATTTAAAGATATATATTTGTATGCTCGATAAAGGCTCAAAACTCACTTTTGTGGGAATGGGTTTTTATGTGATCAAGTATATATAATCAAATTTTAACTAAGTTTGTCATGCATTTTCATAATTTTCTTATGTTGGTTTTTTTTTATCACGACGCTATCGGTTGTAAATTTGTAAAAATATAACCTTTTTAGAACTTTGAAATTCCCAAGTTAAACCTAGACAGGTAAAAAAAAATGAAAATTTTCAAAAAAATTTGGGGTGATTAGCGGTTCCAATAGAGTTTTGTGTAAGGCTTGTATTTAGGACTTGCAAGATTCAAGGTTTTAGCATCCCCCCCCCCCACACTTAAATTACACATTGTCCTCAATATGTCCCAAAAATAAGTTTTTATGTTGATTGAATGTGGAAAAGGGGTGAAAAAGCACATATTTTGTGTTACTGGACGCTGCACACGGCCCCGTGTTGTCCGGGCACGGCCCCGTGTTCAAGTGCCAGTAACAAAATTAAATCAAGAAAAACAGAAGCCTGGACACGGGGGCGTGTTGGGTGAACACGGCCCGTGTCCAGTTACCTGAACTGGGTCTTTTCTGCAGACTGTGCAGCACGGGGCCGTGTTGGGCGGACACGGCCCGTTCCGAGCTTATTGTTAATGAAGAAAATTGTCGGATGGCCCTGTTTTCCTGCATGGGGTGCTGGTTCAAGTTTCCCTCGTTTCCTTTGCCACCTCAAGTGTGTTTTATTCATTTCAACACCATCCAAACACCAAATTAACTAAAACCATCATTCATTAAGTCATGGAGAAAAGTACATAATAGTCCTAAAAATTGAAAAATAAAGCAGAAAATAAAAGTAAAAAAAAATCCTAAATTAGATAGGTCAAGTGATACGAAAAATCATTCCTAGGAGCTATAGTTCTACAATAAGAACCAAAATTCCGGAAATAGTTTTCCGGTTTCTAAAAGTCTTGTAGAACTCCAAGCCGAGCGATGTCCCTTAGATGTTGCTAGAGCCATTCTTCTATCTCCCTCGGGAGAAGGGAGGCGGCTTCATGTTCCTCAACATCTTGTGGAGGGGGAGCGGCACCAATCGGAACCCCTTGTAGTATGTCTCGAGGGGGCTCTGGATGTAAGGCGTACCACTCGGCCGGAATGATGACTTCCGGTACCACATTCCATGCCCTTTGTGTGATAATCGACACCAAAGGAGGAGAGGCGAGAATGTTCAACCTTTGGTGCAAAAGGTTGACTTCCCGAAGACATCCTTCTAGTCCCACCGTTAGATGATTAATACGGTCGACCAATGCTTCTTCTACCCCCGTTATCTCATCAATGGCTTCTCTTAGGGCGTAAACATAGTTTACAAGAGAATCCTCAACCGTTGATGATCTTCTCCCCTGCCGGCTGTTCCTGGAATGTGACGAGGAGTTTCCGCTCGTTCTGCTTGCCATTCTGAGAAAACAAACCGAAAAGAGTTCAATTTTACGGGACCAGTACCTCGGACACGGCCCCGTGTTCAGACATCTACATGATTTAAGAACAAGGAATCTTGGAGTTTTAATTTGTTTTTGTGGTTTTTAAAGCATTTTTGAACAGAAAGAACTTAAAACATTGTTGTAGAACTTATTTTTAACAAGATTCCATGAACAAAAATCTAACAAACATCTCAATAAAGCTTGAAATTATGGAAGTCTCAAGCTTTAATGAAGGTGTAAGGGAAGAAAAATTGAAGAAGATGAAAGTGGATAAAAGAGGAAAGGAGAAGAAGATAGTTGAGAAACTTCTTTTAGAAAATACCTACGAGGGTATGTGAGAATATTCCCCAAATCTTTGTCCTTGGAATGGTTCAAATGTGCAGGATTCTTGGCTGCATTTATAGAAAACGACAGTACGTTGCACACGGCCCCGTGTCGGCTGGACACGGCCCCGTGTGCAGATGGAATCCTGACACATTTTTGTCCGTATTCTGACAAAATCAGAAGGGAATCTTAGGGTGGACACGGGGGCGTGCTGACCTGGACACGGCCTCGTGTATAGAAGCTGTCTATGAATTTTGTCTATTTTTAAGGAACTTTTCCGGATCGGGCGGTTCCTTACTGGATGGAACAACCCCAAAGTGCCTAAGATACCTTAATTGTTCTAGATTAAGACGAGAACGCAAGAGGTTGTCGGTGAGGGTGATTCCTATGCTATATGTAGGTGGACTAGTCCAACCCTTTCCCGGGCTCTCGTTAAAGAAGGTGTATGTCGAATCGCTCAGGTCTATGTATGCATCGAACGAAGTCGATGGGGAGTCCTTCACGGCATAATCGACACAGGGACGACTATCGCTCAAGTCCTCACTAGAGTTAGAAGTATCGTCGGAAACAACGAAGTTGTTTGAATGCGAGCCCAACCCTTCTTCTTGGTTATCGTCTTGGGATAGATCATTGAAATCTTTCCTAAGTTCTTTTAACCAATTAAGAATTAGATCTTCTAATTGAAATAATTCATCGAGAAGCATTTCTCCTAGAAAATCCGGTTGAGAGCATTCGAGGGAGAGATAGGGATTATTTTTACTTTCGCCCCTCTTAAGGATACAAGGAAACGATGGGTCTATATAGTGGGGCTTATAATTTAGAAAATAACATTCTAATTCCTTATGGGTACCACCACATAATTGACACCACGTACCATAAGAGTGCCGAAAGTAAAAAGTATCAGTATCACTCATGTTTGTGTCAGAATTTACCAACCGTCGGGATCTTACGGTTCTATTTTCAGCAACTGAATCTTGGGCACGAGGGCGTGTTGAGTGGGCACGGCCCCGTGTTCAGCTTACTGTCTAACTTAAAACAGGATTGCCAGTTCCAATGATTGGGCACGGGGCGTGTTCAGCGGGCACGGCCCGTGCTGAGTTCTGCAGAAGCTGAAAAATTAAGAAAAATCCTAAAAAAATGAAAAATAAGAAAAACGATTAGGCCGTTGATTCCTAACTTTCTTAAAATCCTTGTGTCCCCGGCAACGGCGCCAAAAACTTGATGCGTGTGAAGTGTCGTTAGTTTTTAATATATTTATTAAGCCCCTTTTAACACTTTTTAGTCAAGTTTTAAATTTATAAAACACGATATTTACTAACACTAAACACACATATGGGCAAGTGCACCCATCGTGAGCGTAGTATAGTGTTGGCAAGATACCGAGGTCGTCCAAGGACACAAGAGCTTTTAGTACCGGTTTATCCTCAACGTCTAATCAAATCAAAAAATTAGAAAAATGTTTTAAACTAAGAAAATAAAAATTAACTCAAATGCTGAAAAATAAAAATAAAAGAAAAACAGATAGACAAGATGAATCACTTGGCTCCGACTCGTGTTTAGTGTAACCTTTGATTATTTCCGCACTTTTGCACTATTTAAGAGATTATCTTAGTTATTGTAGTAGCCCCTCTTTTGGAGGTGACGTTACCCTCAACCCAGTAGTTTGAGTCAGCAAGGATACAATCCTAAAGGGTCGGATTATTGAAAGATAATTAATTAAGTTATTAATGCAAATTATGGTAGGCCCCTCTTTTGAAGGTGACGTTACCCTCGGCTAAGTAGTCTGAGTCAGCAAGGATACAGTCCTAAGTAGCCGGGTTATAGTATTAATAGTAGTTTAACTTATGAGGGGATCAAAGAGTTTGGACCCCCGCCATCCAATACCGCTAAGTATTGAAGGAGGTCCTACTAAATTTGACCCAGGTCCCTTGCAGGATCTCTAAACGCTGAACAACGGCAAGATTCTTACCAAACCATTCCCTTAAGCCCCGACCAGGTAGCCAATATACCTCCATATAGACCGTGGAGATATGAATGGTGAAAATCTTTTATTTTATATAGACAGTAAAATAATGCCAAGACACCACGGACAAACGATAAGGAAGAATCACCTTCAACATAAGAAACTAGTTATTAAAGTCATTAATACATAACCAATTAAAAAGTGCAAAAAGATTAAAAATAAAAAGTATTACACTAGACACTTTGTCTTCACCAAGTGATGTAAGAGACTTAGGCAAACATGGCCTTGATTGTCAAGAACTCTTACGATCAATCTTGGATCCCGAGACGACTCACACACTCTATGATGGACAATGGATGATGGTGGTGGATGATGGTGTTATGGTGGTGGTGGGTGGTGGGTGAAGTGTGAGAGAGGTGGTGTGCCAAGGGATGGTTTGAGCTTGAGCCAAGCACTCCTATTTATAGGCTAAACAGAAGCTTCGGCACGGCCCCGTGTCCAGTGGGCACGGCCCCGTGTCCACATCTTTCTCTTTCTTCATTAATTGCTCTTGTCTTTATTAGTTGACCACGCCCCCGTGTCCGCTGAGCACGACCCCGTGTGCAGAAGCATATCTGTACTATGAAGATTTTCCTGGATTCTGCGAATCTTATAGTTGACCACGGCCCCGTGCCCGCTGAGCACGGCCCCGTGGTGGGCAATAGAAGCTTCTACCACTTTGTCTTTTCTGCTGACACTTGGGCACGCCCTCGTGCTGGCTGAGCACGGGGCGTGTTCAGTCTTCTGTCTTCTTGTTTTGCTTGGGAAGATGCTGTCGTGGGGTCGGGCATGTCACGATAGTTCCTTTTCTTGTATTTATGTTAGATTTTGCTGTCTTTTTGCTTCTTTTGTTAATTTGAGCTCATTTAATCCTGAAAATACAAAAGGAAGACAAAAGCACACTTTTTCCAACATTAGTACTAAAAAAGGGTTAGTTTTATGCCACAATTGATGTAATTTATATGTTTCATTTTGCACAAATCATTCATCCATTAATTAAGTTTAGAAAATACCACAACATATTTGTCTTGAAAACATCGACACCAAATTAAGTTACAAACCACGACATGTTCAACTGAGTTCATAAAGACTCCACAAAAGACTTTAAATAAAACCTGAGTTTAGAAACATGTATCCCGTCCAGGGATATGATACACCCCCTAAACTAAACAACCATGGATAACATCTTTTATTCACGAGGCAGCTTGAGGACACATGCATACACCTGCCAGATCCACTAGTCCCCTGAAATACATGTAGTTTGAAAAACATCAACAAAAGTTGAGCGAGTTCATGTGTGTGTATAAGTATGTATAAACCTTTGTAAACCGTGTATGTATGTATGTAAGTCCCGGTATGAAAGCAAACAAGGAAAAGATCACCAATGGTTTGTAAGGCCACTGATATGTGTGACGGTGTAGGAAGACTCAAACCTAGCAAAGTTGTACCGGGCTTCCGGCTGGAAGACATAGTCACCCTATGGGCCACCCTGGTCCTCATGGGTGTGTGCTCGCTACACCCAAATAGATCTATCACTCATGCCCCTCGGTCCTTATACGAGGATTATTGGTCCCAAGTATCCGCCTACCCAATCACACGATCTATGGTTCTTTCCTAGGCTAACCATACCAATTGTATTTGTATGTAACCCTTTTGTAACATGTATTTCACCCCCGAAGTTAATAAACAAAACAGTTTAAAGAAAAGGGGGACATGAACTCACAGTATTGCGTCTTCAGAATCGTAACCCAAAATCTCTTCAGCAAACCCGACTACCTACAATGTGCTAGGGTCTATTAGACGAACGGGTCGTGTCTTGCCTTGCCTTGCCTTTGTATTTACGTTTTTGAGTTACGTTTCTTTTATGTTTCCAATATTATTCCAAGTTATAATTTCTTGTTAAAATAAATTATTTTAACTTTAAATTATATTTCATTTTGGAATAATTGTTTAAACAATATTTTGTAACAATACTTCTCAAGTATTTAATTTCGTATTTCCTTCCCAAGGATGGGGGTATCTTATACATGTATCTTTGTATGCTCATATTTTGTATTCTCAAAATAATATATATTCAAGTCTCACTTTAGAATATATATATAACTTATTTGTCAAGAATAATGTATTCCAAGAAAATATATATATTTTTCCCAAAAATCATATATCTTCTAAATATACTAGGAAATATATATTTTTTTATCTCCCAAAAATGTTATATTTTCTTCTTGTTGAAAACATGACATAACTTGGTAATATGTACAAAAATCATATTTTCACTTCTTTCGTTTCCAAAATAATATTTGCCAAAAATATATTTATGAGAGTATTTTCCGGAATATTTTGTAAGTTATGTTTTTGCGTTCGGTTTCACAATATCAAGTGTGTAACTTATATATTTATTCCTTGTGATTTTTGATATTATTTTGGATTTGTAAGTTTTTGGTATTTTTGTTAAGTTATATTATTTTACCCTAAAATAACATAACTTATTTCACAAAGTATACAAATATTCACACAAGTGTCTTTGATATAAATATATATTCACCCATTTTTATTTATAAAAATCAACCTCCAATACTTGTATCTTTGTTGCAAAAATTTTGGTAAAGTTTATATTGAAAACCATAGTTAAAATACACTAGTAAATATTTGTTAGAAAATATTTCTTTAAGTGTTTATATTTTTAGAAAATTTTGCCATAGTTTCCCTTGAAAATGGAGGTGTCCATGCTATTAAAGCATATCATTTTCTTTTCAAAAATCATCACAACAATCAACAATCAATCCCTAAACAACTTACACTTACCAAGTGCAAAAACTATTCAATTTACATAACAACATGAACTTGATCTTTCACAAAAACTTGTAGTAACTTGGTAATGTTTTTTAGTAGGTCTAGTTATCCTTTAAAGTGTGTTTATTTCTTTAAAATGTCATTCTTAAAGAATTTAGGTGTTTACAACTTGTAAACATATTTTACAAAAACGTTTCTTTGTGAGATCTTCTTGTTTCACAAGTGTTTATACACTTGTTTTACCACTAAAAATAGTGTATATTTAAGTAAAACCAAGATCTTCTAAAAATCACATTTTAAACTTGGTTCTTTTGGAAAACCATTCATAAATCTTAGATTCATAAGATTACTAGCTTACTTTGTTTATTATTTTTCAAGAAATCATCTTTTTATTCAAATTCATGCTTATATATGAGGATGATCTCCTTGTGTTAACACATAATCATCCTCTAACTTGCTAGATCATGTGTTTAATCACAATCTAGCAAGCTCCTTATGATGATCTGCATCATAATCTCAAGTAAACAACAACAAGTATCATACATATACTAAACAACACTATTTCATCAAGATTTCATCATATGTAAGCTTTATGTTCATGATTCATGTTCATGTCTTCTAATGTTCTTGTGATTAACAACATACTACATCTTTTAACCAATAAAAAATAGAAGTAACAAAGGTTATGAGAGTCTTACTACTAGCTCTAAGCTAGGGAAGAACACAAGATGATGGTGATGACAAAAGTGATGGATAATAGCAAACAAAAGATGTCCTTGATGATCCACAAGCTTCACACCTCGTTAGACACCTTCTTACACCTTGTGAATACTTGAGATTGGATGATTGAAGTTGGATGATGATGGTGGTGTGGAGAGGGGTGTTCGGCCGAGAAGAGGGAGAGGGAGAAGGAGAGTTGTGGTGTCGGGTGTGTTGATGGTTATGATCCTCCATGTCTTCTTATAAACTCAATTTTGTGTATTACCCATTGGTTAGTATGTTGGTTAAGTACATAACACAATCTAATCAAATGCAAGGGAAGATCATGGAAAGATTTAGAGAAGATTAAGGAAAATCTAGGTGGGGTCACCCCATTGTGACCGTGAATCATGAGGGGGGGGGGGGTAAATGTAAGTTTGAATGATAAGTTAAGTAATTAGTTGGAGGTTAAGTGTAATGTCTAGTGTTTAAGTGTGTGATGCATTATATAGTGTGTTAAGGTGTTCGGGGATCATAACTAGCTCAAAAATAATAAAACAATGCTTCTAGCAATATTTTGGTGTTCCGGGTAAAGTCCGGTTGTTCGGTTAGTTACTGGGTCGTTAAAGTGTCAAGTTATTCCGTTTAGTAATCTTTAAGTACCCTTTTGTGACACTTTTAATTCCCGACACTTAGGAAAGCATACAGGACCATTTTGCCATATTTTTTGCACATTACTAGCTTGTTAAAAAACTGAATTTTGCTGAAATATGCAGAATTCTGCACTTAGAGTGGGTTTTAGGCACTTTCCGGCACTTAAACTATCACCTAGTGACGCAGTTTTATGGTCCTTACTTCCCTACACACCATACTAGTGTAGTATCTTGTCTCAGGCCCCTACGGGGTCTCAAAACACTGTCTGTCTATGTACTGACATTGTCAGCATATCTCTGAGTTATCCGCTAACTGTGCTAACCGTGCTTTGTGCATCATTTATGTCACTAAAGGTTTGTATGTAAAAATGATGTGACAATATGAAATGGGATGCACATGTATGTGTGATACAGAAATTAGAAAGCAGTTTAAGTCATCAGTTGTAATTCAGCACAGTCATTAAGCACTAATTTATATTAATTAAATTGTACGAATACCTGGATTTATGAGGGTTGTCACACAATAAGTGCGGTCCTTACCATTGAACGAGATAAATTTCAGGTACCCGTTTATTTCTTCAGCAAAACTCTAAAATTGGCAGAAATCAAGTATCCTCCCCTGGAAAAACTTGCTCTAGCCCTGGTCAAAATGGCTAGGAGGCATCGAAGGTATTTGCAAGCACACCCCATACTGGTGGTCACCGAGCAACCAATAAAAAGTGTGCTTGAAAAACCGGAGAATTCAGGGAGATTAGCCAAATGGGCTGTTGAACTCGGTGAACACAACATCAATTATGTTCCCAGAAAATCCATCAAAGCCCAGGTCTTGGCTGATTTCATTGTAGAAGTCCCAAAACAAACAATCACCGAAGTAAACACAACTGCCACTGAACCCTCAGACCTTGAGCCTGGAAGCTTTTTACCGACGGGGCTTCAAGCGTTGAAGAGTCAGGGGCTGGGCTCATTTTGATCAACCCGAAAGGGTTAGAATTCATGTATGCTCTTCGATTTGATTTTCAGACCACCAAAAACGAAGCTGAATACGAAGCACTGATAGCTGGCTTAAGGTTGGCTAAGGAAATGAAGGTTGAAAAGCTTGAAGTCTTCACGAACTCGTTGTTGGTGTCAAACCAAGTGAATGACAGTTATGTTGCAATGGAACCTAACATGAATAGGTACAAGGAAAAATCCAAAGAGCTAATGAACACATTCCAAACGTGTACCATCAAGCAAATCCACAGGTCTCAAAACAAGAAAGCTGATGCCTTGAGTAAACTCGCTTCCCTCACTTTTGCCCACCTCACCAAAAAGGTATTGGTAGAAGTGTTGAAAACTCCATCAATTGAAGAATTGGAAGTTCAAGACGTAATCACTGAAGAAGGCCCCAACTGGATGACTCCAATCAAGAAATTCCTTAAAAATGGTGAATTGCCTGCCGATCAAACAGAGACTGAAAGGGTTAAAATCAAGTCTAGACAGTATGTGCTGCAAGGTGAAATCCTTTACAAAAAGGGTTACCTTGCACCCTTGCTGAGATGTGTTGGTCCCGGACAAAGCCAGTACTTGGTCAAAGAGGTTCATGAAGGGATATGCGGAAGCCATTTTGGAACAAGAACGGTGGTTGCTAAACTAATGAACCTTGGGTATTTTTGGCCCTCCATGCACCGAGACACCACTGAGCAACTAAGAAAGTGTGATTCCTGCCAAATTCATGCAACAGTCCCGAAAAGTCCCAAGCATGATCTTGTCCTGATAACCTCAGGATGGCCATTTTATAAATGGGGGATAGACATCGTTGGCCCGTTCCCACCAGCCAAAGGTGGAGTAAAGTTCTTGTTAGTAGCCATAGACTACTTAACCAAGTGGCCTGAGGTTAAACCACTTGCAAAAATCACGGGCAAACAAGTCATTGACTTCGTTTGGGAAAACATCATTTGTCGCTATGGATTGCCGGGAGTGCTTGTTACCGATAATGGAAAGCAATTCGCTGAAAAGCCTTTCAGCGTTTGGTGCAAAGAATTCAGAATAGCTCAGGTTTTCAGCTCAGTGGCATATCCACAATCAAACGGTCAGGTTGAAAGGATGAATCGAAGCATAGTTGAAGGAATCAAAGCCAGATTGGGAAGGCATGAAAGTAATTGGCTTGAAGAGTTGCCAAGTGTTCTATGGGCCATAAGAACAACCGAAAAAACAAGCCACAAAAGAACACCTTACAGCTTGGTGTTTGGATCTGAGGCCATGATTCTAGCTGATGTAGGAGTTGTAACACAAAGAACGGTCAACGTGGATCCCGAAGCAAACCAAAAAGAGACCATGTTGAACTTACAACTCCTAGAGGAAGCACGAGACCAAGCTGCAATCCAAGAAGCCAAGTACAAACAAGTGATGGAAGCCTATTACAACAAAAGAGTCAAGCATGAACGCTTTAAGCCAGGATACCTAGTGCTTAGAAACAATGAGGCTAGTAAAAAAGAGAACCAATGAAAGCTTGGCCCAAAATGGGAAGGGCCATACACAATCCTTGAGGCACATATGTTGGTGCATGTTTGTGACAACAGCTTAGATTTGGTCTTTGGATATCTTGTAATTAGTTAAACGATAAACAGTTAGCGGGTTTAGCTTTGTAATAGTTAGTTGTAATGTTTGGGCTAAACAAAACCCAATTAGGGTGATGGGGGCGAATTGGGCTTGTCCAATTCGCAGTCCATGATGTTTAATCTTGGCCCAAGTAGCAAACCTTGTGTTATATAAACAAGGTTAGGCTTTAGGGTTTAGGTTAATCAGCCAAAACAGTGTGTGTGAGGAATTTCGTGAGAGTTCTAGGGCTTGGACGAAATTAGTGTTGGTTAGGGTTTGATTGATTGTAAAACGTTTGTTTGGATAATCAATAGAAACCCAGGTTGAAAGTGATTTGCTGTTTCTGTTCCTACTAGTTTCTGTGATATTCTGATCAAGAGGATTCCGCACTCTTGATTGGTTTGACAATTCTGTTGAAGATCCATACGTCAAGGGGACCTACAATTGGTATCAGAGCATTAGGCTCTTGAAGGCTCGGTTCAGAATTGGTTGCTGCAGAAACAGGGAGTTTTTCGAATTTTTGAAAACTAGGGTTTTGAAATTTTCGAAATTTTTTTCTGTTTGTTTGATAAAAATTTTCGAAATTCTTGGCTGTTTTGATAAAAATTTTCGAGATTTATTGGCTGTTTTGATATTCTGCTTTGTTTGTTTGCTGATTTGCAGGTTTGCAGGTTTGCTGATTTGCAGTTTTGACTGAAATTCGAAGATTGTTCTTGGTTTCTTCATCAAGTTCATCGAATTTGGGTGAAAAGGTTGCTGATTTTGCTGTTTTGATTCTGCAGAAGGTGTTAGGAGATCTGGAAAATCATCAAAATTTTCGAAAAGATTGAATTTCCATATTTACTGGTTGGCGAAATTAATTGAACTGGCGAAATAGACTGAGCTGGCGAAATTGACTGATCAGCGAAATTAGGGAAATTGTTTGATCCGGCGAACCTAAAATCCAAAGGCGACTTTGGTAACCGTATAATCTTCCACAGCGAAATTATTACGGTTTTCGGCGACGTTACAGGTCGTCGTAATCGCGATCTTTGACCAGCGAATTTGAACAAGTAACTGACCAGCGAATTTAGCAGAAAACCAGCGAAATTGATTAAGCATAACAGACCAGCGAAATTAACTCAGCAAAT
The DNA here is from genome assembly GCA_030545235.1 of Helianthus tuberosus. Lineage (NCBI taxonomy): Eukaryota > Viridiplantae > Streptophyta > Magnoliopsida > Asterales > Asteraceae > Helianthus > Helianthus tuberosus. The sequence goes on along the minus strand of CM060359.1, from coordinate 47,236,405 downwards.
TTAAAACCAGCGAAATTAATAGGTGGAATTTCAGTTGCGAAGCGTCGATAAAATTTCAGTGTTTTGCAAATAGAAATTGATCCGTAGCTCGTTAGACAGAACCGTTTGGACCGTTGAATTCCCTGGAAAATCCCGATTTCGGTATTCAACATTAGATATCATTGGATTCGTCTTTTCGAGACGATTCTAAAGGTGTAATTTGGTAACCACTGTTTTCGGAGATCTCTTGTACGGTTTTAACAGTCTGTTACGTTAAAATGTCAAACATGATGAATTTGAAAGCACCTAAGATGATGAAGGTGGAGAATTATCTTACATGGAAGGACAACTTCAAATCCTTCATTGAATCTCAGGATGCTCGCATGTGGATCTGTATAGAAGATGGGTACACAAACCCAACACACGATTTTGAGGGCAGACCACGTCGAACAGACTATGTGAATATGCAAGAAGAAGATAAAAGGAAGTATGACACTGAAAAGAGAGCATTGGCTGCAATTAAAATGTCCTTACCTGATAGCATCAAGCATATCTTCACAAAGTACACTAATTCAAAGGATATGTGGGATGCATTACAAAAGCGATATCAGGGGAATGAGAGTGCCACTCAGGCATTCATGGCAGAGATAGTGCCAGTTGATGAGGCTGAAACTACTGTGAGTGATGCTGAATCTGAAGTGAAAAATGCTGAAGCTCAAGTGGAGAATGCTAAAGCTCAAGTGGATGCTGAAGTAGAGAAGGAGAGTGAAGCTGAACAGGTTGTTGCTGATGAAAATTCAGAAGTTCATGAGAAAGAGGTACAATATAATTCTGTATGTTTGAGATGTCGTGAACTACAGGGTGCGGTTGACAGATTGACAACACAAAACCAAAGTCTGGTAAGCGAGATGTCAAACGTCAAAGAGTCAAACTTTTTTGCTAAAAGAAATGAATCTACATACTTGAAGAAGATAAGAGGTTATGAAGCTGAAATTGAAGCTTTAACTTGCAAATTGAATGAAAAACTTCAAGTCATAGACTTAGCTCATGACATGATGGCTGAGAAAACAAAAGAGATTTCTGAAAAATGCAAAGAGTTGTCAGATGCACAACTCAAAATTGTTGAACTTGAAAAGAAATTGAGTCAATTCAGAGATTCGTCTTTTGTTATGAAACACATGATGGGTGGGTTAAAGAAGAGTAATGACAAGACCAGTGTGGGCTTCCAAGGCTTTAATGAAGTTCCACCACCTCTTAGTCATGGCTATTCATTCCTGCCTAGTGAAGATGAGCTGGCAAACGTCATGGCATCGGCACCAAGTAGTTTTGGATCCACATCAAGTCAAGGTGATGGATCTGAGAGTGATGAGGCTAAGGAAAACAATAACAGGGAACCTTTGAAAAAGAAAAATTCACCGCCTAAGAATAAAAATCAAGCTTTTGTCAAAAAGATTAATTTTGTTCAAGGTAGTGATATGAAAAACGAAACTGCTGTTATTGAAAATGAATCGAATGTAGAGTTTGCTAAAAATAAGAGCATAGAAAAATCTGAAATAAAGCAAACTGAACAAGGTTCATCCAAGGGATCATCACCATCTGATAAGGGATCTACCTCAGAGACTCCAGCTAAGAAGTCTTCGAGAAAGAGATCGTGCTTCAAATGTCACGTCAAGGGACATGTAGCAAGCTGCTGTCCTAACAAAAAGAGTGAAGCACAACTTAGTGAAAAACAGAGAGGGAAATTACCAGTGAAGGAAGGTGATAGTGAGGAGAAAGGCTAAAATTCTCAAAAGAAATCTGCTCCTAAGCAACCGGAGAATGTTGCTGTTGGTGTAGATAAGGCTGGAAAAGGAACTCCACAAGTTCCTCGTTTTCAAAGAAATCAACCTAGATTTCAGCCTAGATCTCCACCAGGCAGATATGACAGACCTAGAAGCAGTTCACCTAGAATGAACAATTTTAATGGAAATTCAAGTAATTTCAGAAGTCAAGGTCAATATCAAAATCGATACCAAAATAATGGTTGTCGAAATTTTTATAACAATGGCTTTAGAAATTATAACAATCAAGCTTCTTGGAATCAAAATTCGAGGTACCAAAATCAAAATTTTCAAAGGTCAAATAGTCCAAATACATATAGGAACCCTCAGGACCAGAGACCTTATGGAAATCAAAATCGAATTCCATCAACAGGTCTAAGATCCAAGACTCCAGTTAGGAGTAATGGATATTGGATGGATGTTCCAGTGGTTGGTGAATTTGGACGACCCAAGACCATTAAGGCTTGGGTCCCCCAATCTAACTAATTTCTTAGTTGGTGTGTGCAGGAGCTGCTAAGGAGGATTATCAACTTATGTTGATAATGGCTGCTCTAGGCATATGAAGGGGGATGTGAGATTGTTGATGTTTATATTGATTGATTTAAATTGAAGTTCAAAGTGTTGAGTTGACACACTAGATAACCTGGCAGATCTTTATACTAAAGCTTTTGACAGGGCTCGCTTTGAACACTTAGTCGAACTCAACGGGATGAGGAATCCTGAATAACTGGTTTTTCATAAGAATTTTTGTAAATAGTTTACTGTTTTTCTTATAAATCAAAAATAAAAAAAAAATTGAAAAATCTAAAACATAAAAAATAGAAAATTAAAAATGAGTTATCACTATGTGAAAAAGGAGAAATGATAGTACATCAGCAAGTTAGACTGTCACACTGAAACTGAAATTAAAATGCTTAAGTGTGATAGCAGCTTCATTATATGATGTACCAGTAGGCAAAAAGCATGAAATAATCAACTTACCAATATGATATAAACTTAAATAAACTGAATATGAGTGGGGAACATATCAGTGGTGTATGGTTTAATGACCTTAAATCTTGCGTTGATAGATTGCCAAAATCTGAAGTTTTGGGTCTTTATACTGTTATTTCATCTGGGGATATCTTGACTGTCTTTCTGTTCAGAACTAAAATTGTACATGACCCCAGGAAAGAAAGTCACTTGGAATTAGCTCATTTCTATTTGAATGTCTGTATGTTGTCCCGATACACACAATTTTGATCTGATTCTGAAATCTTCTCTGAAAAAAGTCGTGTACCTCCTCTGCTGCATCCAGGTATATGCTGACCTGGAGGTGCTAGGCAACGACAGCTTCTGCTGCATCCAGATACATGCTGACCTAGCTGTACGTTGTCGCGCTATAGATCTAATACACCCGAAAGAGGCCCTCTAGTGCCCAAATGAAACCCAATAAACCTATATCAAACTGAGAAAAACTCATTTGATCTGTATATTATACCATCTCTCCTAAAGATCTATTTTGTTCTCTTCTCAACCTATTCCCAGTTAAGATTTCAGAAATCTGGATTGGACTTGTGAAATATGTGGTAGGGAAGATACTTGCATGATAGAGTGTGCTGTTTATATTTCCAGGATTTGATTAGTATTTATTTGGGTGTTCATTGTTAAGCAATCAAAACATGATAAAACAGATTATATGCAGTCTAAGACATTGTCAGGATATCTTAAAGGATGACATCAGTATACTCACCTACTACGATGAATCTTTGTGCATACCTTGATCGTGGGGGTATATCCTGAAGTGGGACACACTAGTATTTCAGAAATAAAATTACCTTAACGTATCATACGGTAATGGTACTTGAAATGTTCATGCATTTTGTTTAAGAGGAGAAACATACTGGTAATCGTCTTGGACTGCTTTTCACGAAAAATTAAATAAAGAATTATCTAATGGTGTGAAACAGTTTGATTTTGTTGATATGATCTTCTTACCTGTGATTCTCACAAAAATAGAGTGTTTATTGCTTTTGTTATTTACTTGCTTTCAGAAAATCCAAAAATAGTGTCTTTTTCTGTTTAAAATTCTTAACGTACGGGAAACTGTTATTCTTGGAGGAATTGTTACTGATAGGGGGAGACTGTGTTGGAAAGTGAGTTCAAAATTTTAAATCATGCGGGTTATAGGGTGTGTGATTAAAAAGTTTTGCGTGTTGGTGATAAGTTGAAAATGCTTAATCTGTGATATAGTTTAACAAATCTCTTGAAAAATAATAATTTATTTAACTTTGTTGAAAAATTCTTATGGTTTCTCGAGATGTTTGTTTTATAGTATACAGATTGAAGCAGTATGTTGCTGAGAAGTTGCTGTGTTGCTGAGAAGTTGAAGTGATGAGTTGCTGTGAAGATGAGAGTTTGATTGGATGCATGGTAGAACCTCCTTTCTATATTGTAGACAAAGTTGAAGAGTTTGAAGATTGCTATTCAAATGCTGAACTGGAGTTTACTCAAACGCTAAAGTTTTGAAGATTTGGTGATTGGATGCATCAGCTTAGGGGGAGTCTGTTGCTGACAGAAGCTATTGAAGCTGAAGCTATCCAAAGACCAAAGACAGTGCAAGACTACATGAAGATTGCAAGATGACTGAAGACAAAGTTATTTTATGAAGCTATTGTCAAGGGGGAGTTTGTTGGTGCATGTTTGTGACAACAGCTTAGATTTGGTCTTTGGATATCTTGTAATTAGTTAAACGATAAACAGTTAGCGGGTTTAGCTTTGTAATAGTTAGTTGTAATGTTTGGGCTAAACAAAACCCAATTAGGGTGATGGGGGCGAATTGGGCTTGTCCAATTCGCAGTCCATGATGTTTAATCTTGGCCCAAGTAGCAAACCTTGTGTTATATAAACAAGGTTAGGCTTTAGGGTTTAGGTTAATCAGCCAAAACAGTGTGTGTGAGGAATTTCGTGAGAGTTCTAGGGCTTGGACGAAATTAGTGTTGGTTAGGGTTTGATTGATTGTAAAACGTTTGTTTGGATAATCAATAGAAACCCAGGTTGAAAGTGATTTGTTGTTTCTGTTCCTACTAGTTTCTGTGATATTCTGATCAAGAGGATTCCGCACTCTTGATTGGTTTGACAATTCTGTTGAAGATCCATACGTCAAGGGGACCTACAACATAGGGGTGAATCCTATAAGCTAGCCGACTCAGAAGGTAAAAAGTTTCCAAGACATTGGAATGGAAAAACCCTTAAGAGGTTTCACGTCTAATTAAGAAAGACTGGTTTGTATTTCACAAGTTTTATTTTAAGAGTTGTACTATGATCACCTTTTGTAACACAATATCTCTTGAATGAATGATAATGTTTTATCAAATTTGTCTTTCTATCCTAAAATCAGGTTGAGAACCTAGCAAAAAACTCCATGGCAAGGGCCATGTAAGGGGATGAGCTCCCAGGCCATATCGCTCAACAGGTTCAAGGATTGAATGGACCTATATAAGGGGTGAGTTCCTAAATCAATACAACTCCATGAGACTTGTAATTAAGAGCAAAGTTGTCTCATAGACGGGTCCGAACAGCCTACACCAAATGTTCCTTAAGCCTTAGTAAATTTATCAGAAACAGGCTTACGAACCAAAACCAAACTAAGGAAGGTAATGAATAGGATAGGTGCTATGTCTTCTTGTTAAAAATACCAAGGCTAAGTGACTGCAGCACTGAACCCTTTAAGGTATGAAAAACATAAAGACAACACAAACCCAACAAAGACAATACAATAAAGATAAGAATAATCCAAGGAACAATGCAACAACACAAGTAAAAAAGTTGCACACAACCCAAAACTCAAAAATACAAACCAAAACATTAAGTCATGAAACTAAAGTAGTAGCCGGAAGCCTTGAAGGCTTCAAGCTACATACATTCAAATAGCCAGAAGGCTTGAAGGCTTGAAGCCAACCAAACTGCCTTAACAAAACAGGCATAAGCACAAAAAGCATAACACAAGGAAAATAATAGAAACTTAGTAACATAATAAAAGAAGCCTTAACAGGCTTCCAAGCATCCAAACAAGTTAAAGTAAGCCTTAGTGGCTCGCAAACCTAAGATATTGTTTAAACGACCGCCAAGGCCAAACCACAACCATAAAATAGAAACCTTAAGGGTTTTCTGCAAAACCTAAAGTGTTTAACAGAGATACATAACATTGTTCGACAAGATGCTAAGAAAGCTACGAATAAACCCCAAAAGTTTTTACTTTGCATCACTTACCACATACTTTGATGCACCAGCCTCATCACCCTTAGTTTTCTTGGCTTTTTCTTTTTCTTCTTACCTTCCTCAACAGCCGTCCCAGAGGCTTCAAGACTTGGATCCTTCGAGCCCTCACCAGCACCAGAAAAGGTATCTTCACTATCACCCGAGCAGGAACGCTTCTTTGACAAAGATCCAAGCACTTCCTTGCAGACAACCTCATCAAGACCATGTGGTTTCAAATCCTGCAAAACATATATGTGCTTGCCAAAACATTTTGAGACCTCACCAACATAGGGATAAGTCAAGCGTTCCATCTGTAACACCCCAAAAATGTTTAGTACGGTAATAAATGAAAATAAACAAAGAACTTAACATAGTTAATGAAATTTGACAAAATGGTAGTTAGTTTATGAGAAAGCCTAAGTTAAACTCTCTTTCTAAGTGGGAGGGTTTAATGTGTAAATAATAAACAAAAAGGGTTTTAACTAATAAATCAAAAGAAAACACCCATATCTAGGTGTTTGGTCGATCGAACAAAGGAGCAGGGAAAGGGGGTGAAACCCTAACTTCAAGAAATCAAGAATTGAATCAGAATTCGTAGGATAATCCAGTGCATGGGCTCTTAAATTCGAATAGCCAACCCCAATTTCTGAAGTGGTAAGTTAGATTTTCTGAAATTATGATTTACAGAATGAGGGGTTCAACCCAATCTCTATTTCTTGCATCAAATGTGGGAAATCTGAGTTAGAATTGTCTTCTAGAACAAGAATCATGCTGATTTTAGGTTGTATGAAGGATTGTAGAGAAAACCCACTTTGTAAAATTGTGTTATGAATAGGATGATCATAGGGATTATAATCATATGTAATTTTGATATATGATCTTCCTTGTAATACTTGAATGCTAGATAAATTGATGTAAAATTTGAGAATTTTAAGAACTAGATTGATTATTGATGACATACAAGATGAACTAGTAAAGTCATGCTTTGAATGCTTGTACATTATGCTTTACTAATGTAACGCACACTAAGTGTTTGATGAAATGCTTAAGAGTATAAATGTGTAAAAATCGGAAAAGTTAGTGATAATATTGTCACTTGAAAATGAGAAATTTATGTAAATGAGGAAATGAAAGTGTTGGGCTAAATGAATGAATGCGTTTAATGTAGGCGTGAAAGAAGAAGGATCAAACACTAAGAAAATGGGAGACTCGCAAGATCGAGGTACGTTAGTGTACACCTTATCTCTATTATGTTTTCATATGTATAATAATCTCTATTGTATTATGTTGTTATGTTGGAATCGTGAAAGTTGAAATATAAGATTGTTGGAAGTAAAGTTAGATCCGTCTTAAACGGATGTAGAGAAATGAATAAGATACGAAAGATAATGATTCATATCCGGTTCCTTCTAGTCGAACCGGGTATGGGAAGTTAATTATGTTTTGAATGAAAGTTTACTCGATCCGTCTTATCGGGTTGGAGTGTAATGGTATGTAAAGAATCTATATTCATTCGTTATGAATGAATCGAATGGAAGTTATGATAACAATATTAGTACCCGTCGTTAGCGGGTATGTTAAGAAAGGAATGCTAGTCTCTACATTGAGACAAGCACGTAATGAACCGTCTAACGGTTGGTAATGTAATTGAAAGATGTAAGGCCGCTATAATGATTAGTCGGGTTATTAGTCAATCGTGTTAGTGATTAAATGCTAACTTCTTTTGTTTATGTTGAACGTAGGTAAATCCTCAGTTTAGGCGACTTGGCAAATTGGAGCGAGCATACGCACACTTTATGACCATCAAGCGCTTCCGCTAGTTCGTAATAATGTTTTGGGTTATATGTCTGTTTTGTACAACTCGTTAGTAGTCACACTTTTTCTTAACACTTGATGTTTTGGCTTTAGTAGTAGTATCTTGTCGAACGGAATGTAGAATTGTATTAGTTTTGGTTATGATTAAAACAGGGGTATACTTGTTTTACGGACGGGTCATGCCCAAATTTTGTTAAAATCACGTATTAATGATATTAGTATTTTTACCTTTCAGTTGTGAAAAGTTTGTACATTTTAATGGTTTATGTTTTTAGCGTCTTTTGGATGTCGTTCCTATTAGACGCAAATGCGGGTCTTACAAGTTGGTATCAGAGCCAAGGTTTGAGGGATTCGAGCATACGATGTGATGCTTGAACTCAAACCGACGGCTCGTGCAAAAGTGTGCTCGCTCCAAGATCGCCAATGAGGTAATAATTTGAGTTTTCGGTTTAATACAAGTATGTATAGTGTGTTTACGATAAATATTTAAGTTAAGTATTTGGGTAGTAATAATGGGAAGTGAAATGGGGAGTTCCAGGAACCGTATAACTGAAACCGGCCCGAAAAATGATTAAAATACCAAAAAACAAGGTCAGCAACGATTTCAGCAAACGGGAGGCCGTCGCCGACGCCCCCCATGGTGCTGACGCCCTAATTTTCTGTCGACGGCCAAAAGTAGCCGACGCCACATTCTAGGCCCCGTCGCCGACGGGAGGCCAGGCCGTCGCCGACGGCTAGCGGAAATCCAGTCCGTTGGAACTTTTCGTTCTATGTTATTTTTCGTATTTTGAGTCCCCGAGTTGTCCGAAGGCCTATCTCATGATTGTGTGAGGCCCATATAAGGCCTAATAAGATACATGTAATCACGAGTAGTGGTTACGAATGAATGAAATCGTAAAGGTCGAAAGTAATGTGTCGAATGACGTGAATGAATGATGAAAGTTCAAAAAGTGAATAAAGTTTAAAATGTAAGAATGTGGATTAAGTAAATGCAGACTAATGAACTATGATATAATGAAAAGCATGTAATGGTGTTAAAAGAACGACACGAAATAAATAATGAAACATAGAGAATTAAAAACTTGAGTAGTGGTTACGAATGAATGAAATCGTAAAGGTCGAAAGTAATGTGTCGAATGACGTGAATGAATGATGAAAGTTCAAAAAGTGAATAAAGTTTAAAATGTAAGAATGTGGATTAAGTAAATGCAGACTAATGAACTATGATATAATGAAAAGCATGTAATGGTGTTAAAAGAACGACACGAAATAAATAATGAAACATAGAGAATTAAAAACTTGAAATGCATGATTACAAATGTTGTAATCAAAGGTTGAAGTATGTGTTATATTGAAAGCTTGTGAATTATAATTTAAGTTTCCGTACTTCTCAGAAATGCCCGTTTTATGCTCTTGTCAAGTTATTAGAAGATATAATAAGTTATGTAAAGTTACGTAGATCATCGGCGATAAAGTAAAATTTATAAAAGTCGAATGTAACGTATGGAATGGCATGAAATGAATGACGAATGTATAAAGTAGAGTCGGAAACGTATGATAATGAACACTGAAGGAAGTAAATGTAGACTAAAGTACTTGAATATGTGAAGGAACCTGAATTGTTAATAAATGAATATAAAAAAAATGATGAGATTAGTGGTGAAAATAATTTGAAGAATGTGAGTTAGATGGAATTCGTATGAGAATTCGGATAAATGTATGCTTTGATCAGAATTATGCATTTGAGGCTAGTACCCCGTGTTTGGAATGGTGTGATACTTATGTGTATATAATGATTTGCTTTAGTATGATTAAGAGGCGAATATGTGCTAAATATGAATCATACGAGCTTATTAGTAAAGGATATGCTGAAATTATGTTATATAGTTGCTTCGATTGAAAATTGCTATTTGTAGAATCATGGAGCATTAGCATGTGAAAGTACGAGTATGTGAATGTATATGTGTATTGTTTAGAGGATCACGTAAATTGTAAATGTCATACAATACGAGTATGAAATACGTAGGATATTATTATTATGACCTACCATATTTAGATGAATACATGTTTAAAAGTTTAAAGTGTGTAAACGAGACAGTTGACTTTCTGAAAGTCAACAATATAGGGATATCATGGGATGGCCATTAGACACAATGGTTAAAGTAAAGAGTAAATGTGTTATGTACTAGATGAATTACGTGTTATGCGTGATGATAGTTTAGTTGTATGGAATTGAAATGAGATAACTATTAATGAATGTCCCATTTATATGAAATTCTACTAACGAAAGTCGATTAACGTATGAATAGAAAGAAAGTGAACAGTCGTATGTATGCTCACATAAGCTAATGATAATACGAACGTAATGATATGTAAGGATGGAAATCTTGTCAATTGACTTGAGCATGGATGGCAAAAAGGGTTGAGAGGAAGTAATAAGGTAAGCATGAACACGGACGCTAAAGGAAGGTGAATTCGCAATCGCTTCGAATTTATTTACATGAAGATGTATACGTGTTTGAATATTTGAAATTAAGTGGAACGTATAAATAAATGAGAACTTGGTAATGTTAATGAAAAGGTATGGAAATGATATTAATTCAGATGTTAGCTAAAGACGTTTTGAAAGTATGTTCGAATTGAAGGTATGTACAACACATACTACAATACTTACATACAAAAAGTACTGGGTGGTGGTTGACCTTAAAAGGTTATATTGTAGAAGTCAGTAAATAATAATTACTTACAAATGCTGGAAGTATTACGTAAGAAATACAACGTGTAATGTAGGATACTTATTAGTAAGAGACATGTTAGAGAACGTAGGTGAATTAACACCAAAAAACAGTGAACGAACAAATGGAAATGGTATATTAAGGGATGGTCATGTATTGACCGAAGCTCAAGAAAAACACCAGAATCATCTCACTTATGACCGATCAAGCTAGCAAAAAGGGGTCTAACGATTCTTAAAGGGACGGATCAATATCAGAAAGAAAGATAAGAATGAAAAGTATAAGCCTACGATTGAATGTAAAACAAACTTAAGAAAGAAAGGTACGGAGGAAAATGTTTGAATCTGAGAAATGGATTCAACCATGTAAGGAATGAAAGGATGGATCTATAAGCAAACACGGATCAAACCAGTAAGAGTGAAAGGTAATAAATTAAAAGTCCGAATCTGTAAGTGAAGACGGATTAAACAAGTAAGAATAAAAACTGAGTACCAAACTCAAATAAGTCATATGGGTTAAATGGCGATCGCCATTTGAACCCGGTATTTAATGTTCAATTTGTCAAGTTTATTACTTATAGGTGAGCATAATGTATGGGCATGCATTGTCACAGTTTGGAAAGTATTAACCGTCGCAAAGTATGAATAACGAGTCAAGGGATTTGACCCACGCCAGGTACGTATAAAAAGATTATATTTTTAATAGGAGCTTAGGGCTCGACTAGAGAATGATGTGTCAGAATAGGATAACTGATACCCATATGTAAGAATGTATTTACAATTAGACTTCCGAAAAGTCAAACAAAGTAAATGAAGTCCTTGCAATTATGCAAGTATAAGGTACGAACGTGTACCTCGATGCGACCACAATAAGTAAGGGGATGTTAGTCTGACCTTGAAAGGTCAAACTGCGAAAGTTGACGAAATAACCAATAAAATGAAAGGATAGTATGTAAGAAATGGAATGTATGATATGTTTTAGCGTGTACGTAAGAAAATTGTGAAAGAGACAATCGGCGAACAAACACCTTGTAGGACGCTAATATGAAAGGATATGTGATAACTATTATTTATAGATAAATATGATGGAATTCTTAGTGAGATGATAGTAATGAAGCTAGTGGAAGGATGCTCACGAGTGGGAGTATATTTCATGAATGAATGAGACCAGTTCTGGTACGGAAGGTATATATAAATAAGCGGATCGATCCGACACACGGATAACTGACTTATGCATTGAAGGCAAGGTTAGTAAAATGTTTAATTCTTGATTAATGATTAAGAATCCGTAGATTTATTTGTAAGTGTGAACAAAATGAATGGTAGAATAATTATGGTATGGTATACAATGATCGACCTGTAAAGGTCAGCGTGAGAAGGTATGAATGTTATTAAGAGGGAGATCTAAAGGCCTTAAATGAAAGTTTGAGCTGAATTGGTTAAACGCTCGTATGGTGCTCGTACACAACATACCTAGTTGTTATCATAAGTAGTTCATACAAGGAGCTAATAATAAAGTGTGCGAAGGATTAAATTTGAGGCTAAACTCAAATTTGTAATTAGTTCAAGTGACGGTAGTAACCGTAGAATGATGCCTTATACTCGTATTAAGTATGAAAAGTAATTAGAAAGTGGGTAGCTTTGTATTAGTACCACTAAGTCATTAAATGTTTATAGTATACGAATAATGTTATGCTAAGCCCTCATATGAACAAGAAAGTAATTAGAAGAACGTTAGTAATGGGATAATGGGGTTTGCTCATGATTACAATAATGAATTATATCGTGCATGATTCGTGTGCGGAATGAAATAAATCGATTTATTTATATTAATAAATGTATGAATATGTTACGCTTATTTAGAAAGATAGAAACAAGCCGTAAGCATAAGCTTGTACGACCAATAGTATACATTTGGAATAAAATTCAATGAACGAACCGCTAGTGATGATGTATGCTAGGAACTAGCATTATAAAGTGAAAACGACACTAATAAGAGCTCTGGATCAGATTCCGACTTATATGTGATTATGAAAGTAATTTACTTGATTTAAGAACGGGGGGACAATGCGTACAAATACATTTATGCATGAGTGAAACTCTTGCCAAGATCCCGAATGCATCTATGTTATATTAAGCATCGTGAAGGAATATGTGAAAAAGTAAGAGTAGAAGTGGTCTAGTTGGAATGAGAAAGGTTTCGGGGACGAAACCTCCTTTAAGGGGGATAGACTTGTAACACCCCAAAAATGTTTAGTACGGTAATAAATGAAAATAAACAAAGAACTTAACATAGTTAATGAAATTTGACAAAATGGTAGTTAGTTTATGAGAAAGCCTAAGTTAAACTCTCTTTCTAAGTGGGAGGGTTTAATGTGTAAATAATAAACAAAAAGGGTTTTAACTAATAAATCAAAAGAAAATACCCATATCTGGGTGTTTGGTCGATCGAACAAAGGAGCAGGGAAAGGGGGTGAAACCCTAACTTCAAGAAATCAAGAATTGAATCAGAATTCGTAGGATAATCCAGTGCATGGGCTCTTAAATTCGAATAGCCAACCCCAATTTCTGAAGTGGAAAGTTAGATTTTCTGAAATTATGATTTACAGAATGAGGGGTTCAACCCAATCTCTATTTCTTTCATCAAATGTGGGAAATCTGAGTTAGAATTGTCTTCTAGAACAAGAATCATGTTGATTTTAGGTTGTATGAAGGATTGTAGAGAAAACCCACTTTGTGAAATTGTGTTATGAATAGGATGATCATAGGGATTATAATCATATGTAATTTTGATATATGATCTTGCTTGTAATACTTGAATGCTAGATAAATTGATGTAAAATTTGAGAATTTTAAGAACTAGATTGATTATTGATGACATACAAGATGAACTAGTAAAGTCATGCTTTGAATGCTTGTACATTATGCTTTACTAATGTAACGCACACTAAGTGTTTGATGAAATGCTTAAGAGTATAAATGTGTAAAAATCGGAAAAGTTAGTGATAATATTGTCACTTGAAAATGAGAAATTTATGTAAATGAGGAAATGAAAGTGTTGGGCTAAATGAATGAATGCGTTTAATGTAGGCGTGAAAGAAGAAGGCTCAAACACTAAGAAAACGGGAGACTCGCAAGATCGAGGTACGTTAGTGTACACCTTATCTCTATTATGTTGTCATATGTATAATAATCTCTATTGTATTATGTTGTTATGTTGGAATCGTGAAAGTTGAAATATAAGATTGTTGGAAGTAAAGTTAGATCCGTCTTAAACGGATGTAGAGAAATGAATAAGATACGAAAGATAATGATTCATATCCGGTTCCTTCTAGTCGAACCGGGTATGGGAAGTTAATTATGTTTTGAATGAAAGTTTACTCGATCCGTCTTATCGGGTTGGAGTGTAATGGTATGTAAAGAATCTATATTCATTCGTTATGAATGAATCGAATGGAAGTTATGATAACAATATTAGTACCCGTCGTTAGCGGGTATGTTAAGAAAGGAATGCTAGTCTCTACATTGAGACAAGCACGTAATGAATCGTCTAACGGTTGGTAATGTAATTGAAAGATGTAAGGCCGCTATAATGATTAGTCGGGTTATTAGTCAATCGTGTTAGTGATTAAATGCTAACTTCTTTTGTTTATGTTGAACGTAGGTAAATCCTCAGTTTAGGCGACTTGGCAAATTGGAGCGAGCATACGCACACTTTATGACCATCAAGCGCTTCCGCTAGTTCGTACTAATGTTTTGGGTTATATGTCTGTTTTGTACAACTCGTTAGTAGTCACACTTTTTCTTAACACTTGATGTTTTGGTTTTAGTAGTAATATCTTGTCGAACGGAATGTAGAATTGTATTAGTTTTGGTTATGATTAAAACAGGGGTATACTCGTTTTACGGACGGGTCATGCCCAAATTTTGTTAAAATCACGTATTAATGATATTAGTATTTTTACCTTTCAGTTGTGAAAAGTTTGTACATTTTAAAGGTTTATGTTTTTAGCGTCTTTTGGATGTCGTTCCTATTAGACGCAAATGCGGGTCTTACACCATCTCTCGGACTGAGTCCTGAAAAACCTTGAGAGCTTCGGGGCGGTAGAGGGAGGATTTGTCTTGAGAATCACCGGACTGGCAAGCTTTGTAGCCGGCAACATAACCCTGATGCCTCCCATGCTCCAAAAGTTTGCCATACACACCACCCAGAACACTGTTAAATTCAGCCGAATGCAGGAGGTAAGTAACAACTTGTTGAAATCCGTGTTCAATCAGCCATTTGTTGTCATCAGAAAGTTGAACCTTCGAAGCCTCCAAGGCTTCCACCTGCTTCTTTAACTCACCAACCTCTGCCTCATGCTTTTGGGTTAACTCTTAAACCTTCTTTGACAAAGTTTCCCCCTTTTTCACCAAGCCTTCATATTCTTTCTTCAAAGTGCTCACAGTAACCTTCAGCTTGTCCTTTTTCTTCGAAAATTCCTCATACTCATGCATCCTCTTACGAAAACGAGCAACTCCTTAAGGAAGCATGGCAGCAAGGTTACAAGTACTTAAAGTCATACGAGACAACATCATGTCATCATCCATCTCAGCAATAGTACCATGAACCAAGGGAGGAGCAATATGACTCAATAGATCCTCATAAACAGTAGCATCTTTGAAACTATCACCCAACTTCACACCCCAATCAGGTACATAAACCTGATGTGGGTCAAGACCTTCAGAACCGCTAACACTTTTACCAGATGAGCCTGCCACAACAACTCCTTTACCAACAGACTTCTTCCCAGCAATAACCAACTCCTTCTCCTTGTCAACGCCTTCATCCAGGGCATGATCCACAGAAACACCAATATCATCACTCAAGTCCACATGTTCCGTAGTAGATGGTGGACAAGAAGTATTCAGATGACGATTTGAACGTCGGACAACCTTGGGAACAATAGCCTTCTTAAAACCCTTCACATCAGGCACACCTACATAACCCGAACCCTCGAACCTCTGTTCTGAACCCTTAACCACATCATTTTCACCATGAGTAGCCTGGACATCCCCAAATGCAACATCCGATGTATCATCGCTCTTAATGAATTCCAAAGCAGACATAACTGCAAAAAATGGACAAGCATATTTAAGGATAATAAAATGCAAGTAAAAGAGAAAAAATAAATGTGCAAAAACATGCCATGTCCGTCCCTCATAAGAACCGGGTCTCGATTTGGTTTATCCCACAACTTACTAATACCCAGTAACACCAAAAGTTTCTCGGGAAAAGGACGAACCCTTGAGGGACATTCCCTAATAATTTCAAGAAAACGGGAGTTTATCTCAGAAGCAGAAGGTTCGGGTTCGTTAAGAATGGCCTCAGGTCGCCTCCAAACCATTTTGAACGGAAAAATCTCATCCGAGACCCAGAAAAACCGATCCTTACAGGCACCAAGTGTGGTAACCATATATGAAACCAAGCAAATATCGGCTTTAGACGTCTGAAATGTAAACCAATCACCGTTCTTTGCCAATCGAAAGAAACGACGGAACGACAACAAAGTAGGGTCATAACCACATGCTCGACACAAAAAACTTCGAAATGTAAATGATGTGTGCAAAATGCAACATATAAATTACATCAAATGTGGCATAAAACTAACCCTTTTTTAGTACTAATGTTGGAAAAAGTGTGTTTTTGTCTTCCTTTTGTATTTTCAGGATTAAATAAGCTCAAATGAACAAAAGAAGCAAAAAGCCAGCTAAATCTAACATAAATACAAGAAAAGGAATGAACGTGGCATGCCCGACCCTCGACAGCATCCTCTCAAGCAAGAACAAGAGAACAGGAGACTGAATACGCCTCGTGCTCAATGAGCACGGGGGCGTGCCCAAGTGTCTGCAGAAAAGACAAAGTTGTAGAAGCTTCTATCACCCACCACGGAGGCGTATCCAGCAGACACGGGGCCGTGGTCAACTCTAAGATTCACAGAATCTAGGAAAATCTTGATAGTACAGATACGCTTCTGCACACGGGGTCGTGCCCAGCGGACATGGGGGCGTGGTCAACTAATGCAGACAAACTGCATTTAATGATGAAAGAGAAGATGGGTGGACACGGGGCCGTGCCCAATGGACATGGGGCTGTGTCCGGGTTTCTGTACAGGCTATAAATAGGGGTGGTTGGCTCATTTGCAAACCAACCCTTGGCAAACCACCTCTCTCACACTTCACCCACCCACCACCACCATCACAACCCACATCCATCACCATCATCCATCATAGAGTGTGTGAGTAGTCTCGGGATCCAAGATTGACCGTAAGAGTTCTTGACAATTAAAGGCCATGTTTGCCTAAGTCTCTTACATCACTTGGTGAAGACAAGTGTTTAGTGTAATACTTTTTATTTTTAATCTTTTCGCACTTTTTATTTGATTATGTATTAATGACTTTAATAACTAGTTTCTTATGTTGAAGGTGAATCTTCCTTATCATCTGTCCGTGGTGTCTTGGCATTATTTTACAGTCTATATAAAATAAAAGATTTTCACCATTCATATCTCCACGGTCTATATGGAGATATGTTGGCTACCTGGTCGGGGGGTTAAGGGAATGGTTTGGTAAGAGTCTTGCCTTGTTCAGTGTGTAGATCCTGCAAGGACCTGGGTCAACTTTAGTAGGACCTCCTTCAATACCCGCTGGTATTGGATGGCGGGGGTCCGAGCTCCTTGATCCCCTCATATGTAAACAACTATTAAAACTTTAACCCGGCTACTTAGGATTGTATCCCTGCTGACTCAAACTACTTAGCCGAGGGTAACGTCACCTTCAAAAGAGGGGCCTACCACATTACGCATTAATAACTTAATTAATTATCTTTCAATAATCTAACCCTTTAGGATTGTATCCTTGTTGACTCAAACTACTGGGTTGAGGGTAACGTTACCTTCAAAAGAGGGGCCTACTACTATAACTAAGATAATCTCTTAAAAAGTGCAAAAGTGCGAAAATAATCAAAGGTTACACTAAATGCGAGTCAGATCCAAGTGATTCATCTTGTCTATCTGTTTTTATTTTTATTTTTATTTTCAGCATTTTAGTTTTTATTTTCTAGTTTAAAACCTTTTTCTAAACTTTTGATTTGATTAGACGTTGAGGATAAACCGGTACTAAAAGCTCTTGTGTCCTTGGACGACCTCGGTATCTTGCCAACACTATACTACGCTCACGATGGGTGCACTTGCCCATATGTGTGTTTGGTGTTAGTAAAATATCGTGTTTTATAAATTTAAAACTTGACTAACGTGTGCAAAGGGCTAAAAATATACATAAAAATCTATACCACCACACGCACACCAGTAAAACACTAGCCAAACCTTGTGGGTGAATTTGACCGAAAGACACACGATAATACTCTAATACATTTAAAACAAAGAGTGAAAATGGATGACGAAGATTAGAAAATTCAAAGTGTCGACAATAAAGAGCAATCGAACCAGTCGGACACTGATCAATTGAAACATCCATCCCCGGAGCAACTAGTTTAAACTTCAGCCTAATTCCCCATTCCATACAAAACGTTTCAACCTACTCTTGGGTTAAACGCGAATAACTTACGGCTAAATCCTTACGAGCACCCATAAGTTATGATTGAAAGAAAGAAAAAAGAAAATAAAGAACTAACTTGGACGAAGGGAAGGGAAGATATGAAGAAAGCTTGAGAGAAATGAAGGAACTTTGTGATTATGTTGATAAAAAATGAAAAATAAGGCTAAAATAGGAGTTATGATTACACAGCAGTTAATTACACTGCAAAAACCGCCGACCAATAAACTGCCACACATCAATCAAATCAGTTGTCAGTTTTCAAATTCAAAAAATTCTCAACTGTCCTCAACCCTTCAAACCTTCAAGCCTTGAAGCCTTTGAGCAATGAAAATAAATGTGTAAAAGTCAGAAGTCTTTGAGCTCATTCCCAAAAATCTCTGACTTGGGGGGCTGATGACGGGGGTAGCCCAAGACCAAATAAAATGACTAAAACACATGAATGCTCAAAAGGTTGAAAGGTTCAAAAGTTAAAAACCCGGGAGCTAGGATAAAGCAACACATGAACAGTAAATGGTCACATCTCTGATTGCTTCACCAACTCTCCTAGCCGCAAAAGTAAGGCGAGTACACAGAACACAGTCTTTTACCCGCAGTTCAAAAGGATTCAACCCCCAAAAAGGTAAGTCCCTCACTGCAGACATACTTCACTAGTCAATGGTTTCTTCTTTGGGAGATAACCTTCTCTATATATATGACACTTCATTAAGTGTGAAAAACATTCTGGATCAGCTCTGATTTCATGGAGATCTCTGGTCAATGTTCTTGAGAACTTGTTCTATACAAGTCACTCCTCATCACGTCCAACACACACATTCTACCAGCTCTCACACCCAAAGCTGAACACATTTCAGTGGAGGATCTCGAGTAAACAACAAAATCTAACTGGTGAACCTCTCTCCACGTCTAGCAAACGTGGGGGGACACCATGACCTGCGTTAGGCAAAACTAAACCATTCAACCCTTTTGCCTAACCAGCCTAGCTATTACCATCAGTCTAGTATTTGTTGCATCAACAAGTATATATAAAAGTAACTCTGAATCTTTTGGGATTAATGTCACCTGCAACTTCAAGTGCGTCTTACAACATTTGCAATAGGAGAATTTTTGAGCCAATGTTGCGTATCCAAGAGAGAGTGTGAAACGTACATTTTTTTTTCATGGGTGGACTTTGAGCCATACTCATTTTTCCATTTTAAGCCATACTCATTTTAGGTACCATTAGTGTCACGTATCGAGTCAAGTTAGAGAATTATTGGCTGTAAGACTTTATATATGTCTAATAAATATCTATTAAATACAAGTTATATGGAACCAATATATATATAGGCAAAAGATCAAATACAAATAATCTTAACATACTAAACATACAAATTGAAGGAAAACCCAAAAAGACAAGGTGACATTTTTGTAATTACCACCAACTATCAAAGTTACAACCAAAAATACCTAAAAAAACACAATTTTTTTTTAACATTTTTTATTAAAAAAATCGCTACATTTCGTTAGCAAAAAAAAAAAAAATTTTTTTTTTTTGCTTCTACTAAAAGTAGCGATTTTTTAATAAAAAATGTTAAAAAAATAAAATAAAATAATTTGTGTGTTTTTTTTTTATTTTTTTAGATTTTTTTAGGTTTTTTGGGGGTTTAGTTTTTAGCATTTTAGCTTGGGTGGGGGGGGGGGGGGTTAGGTTTTTTTTTTAGGTTTTTTTTTTGGGGGGGGGGGGGTAGGTTTTTTTTTTAGGTTTTTGGGGGGTGGGGGTGGGGGGGTTAGGTTTTTTTTTAGGTTTTTGGGGGGTGGGGGGGGGGGGTTAGGTTTTTTTTTGTGGGGGGGGGGGGAGTGGTTAGGTTTTTTTAGGTATATTTGTAGAGTAACTTTGATAGTTATTGATAATTACAAAAATGTCACCTTGTCTTTTTGAGTTTTCCTTCAATTTGTTTGTTTAGTATGTTAAGATTATTTATACAAGAACTTTACCCTATATATATATATATATATAGGGGACCGCTAAAATGAGAACCACATCAAGTTGTAAGAACCGTGAGAACTACACCGTACGGGGCGAGGTGGACCAAATTTTTTTTTCATAAACGTAGTTGCGTGTATTATAAACACATTTGTAAAAAAAATTCAAAAAAAAAATGTCGTGTGTGTAGTTTTGAGCACCACAAGTTTGTGTTTACGAGTACCGTAAATCTAACCGGAAAATTTACGGTACCCGTAAACACAAACTTGTGGTGCTCAAAACTACATACACGACATTTTTTTTTTGAATTTTTTTTTACAAATGTGTTTATAATACAGGCATCTACGTTTGTGAAAAAAAATTTGGTCCACCTCGCCCCGGATCAAAAAGTTCTCACGGTTCTTACAACTCGAGGTGGTTCTTATTTTAGCGCAATTCTATATATATATATAGGGTGGGGTTATAGAGTAAACACTAGTGTATTTGCGAACTAAGTGAAGAAATCCTCACCATTGATTTACACACGTGTATGACAATGATTAGTTCGCTCAGTTCACAAATACACTAGTGTTCACTCTTGAACCCGATCATATATATATATATATATAGTAGAGAGTTCAAATGAGAAGAAATTATAAATTAAGAATAAAGGTACAAAGGTAATTTGAATAAATCATTTAATGAGTCTATTCTTTATTTTTGCTATTCAGATTAATGAACCCTAATCATTAAATGAGTCATCCTATAAAATAATTTTGCATCTTACACAATAAAAATAACCATGCACATAATCCTATATATTCAACGTTTCCTACACCATAAACCCGATGTTTTGGTGTAAGGTACATAATGTGTAGGACCCCAACACTTTAAATAATTTTGTGACTTATAATAAAATATGTGTAGGACACAACACTTTTAAATAATTTGGCCACTTTTAATAAAAATGGTGTAGGACCAACACATTAATGGTGGTGAGAAGGAAATTATGGTGGCATTAATAAGATTTGAGTAACCCTTTATAATATTTATTAGTATTCTACATCAAAATGTCTATCATACCCTTATTAATTAAAACTAGACAAAAATTATATCTTGATTTACAACCATTGATCAAAAAAAATATAGGGCCTAGATTAATTTATTTGTCTTCTTGCAAGAAGATTCTTCTCAAATGAACCTCTCCCTATATATATATATATATATATATATATATATAGGGGAATGATCAAATAAAAGTGAGTTTTCCCTAAGTAGGATAAGAAGGATTGTGGGTTTGACATGTGACACTCCTAATTAACTAGGTAAAGGGCATTTTAGTCAAAAACACTATCCTCCTCCATTATTTCTCCCAATCTCTTTTTTATCAAAATTGCAGCACATTACATGGTAGGCCCTAGATCTGAGATTTCACCACCGCTATCCATGTTCCATCATCAAACCACTGTCGTCCTTGCTCCACTGTCGCCCTTGCTCACCACCGAACACCACCCTTGCTCCACCTCCATCCCTGCCACACCCTAGATCTGAGATTTCACCACCGCCACCCTTGCTCCACCATCGTCCCTGTTCCACCCTAGATCTAAGATTCACCATCGCCACCCCTGTTCTACAATCCTAATCGATTGCTCAAGTTCTCGATTTCAGCTTCCAACACTAAAATCAAGTTAGTGTTCAAGGATTTGGGAAGAAAACCCAACACAAGAAGCTGTTCAGGTGATATATCATTAATTGATGTCTCCTTCAACTTCGTCACCACTCGAGTCACAAGTCAATATGAATAATACATCCTATTCTCACATTTAGGGTTTCTATAACTACCATTTCCTGTGCTGGATTTATGATTATGTTAGAGTTTGGTATTATATTTAAGGTAATGACGATGATGTGGGATATTTGAGTATAAAACAAGGTGTTATCCTTTATTTGTTTATTTTGTTGCATCCTTTATCAATAAGAATATACCAGCAAAAAAATCTAGATTATTTGTTCTTAATGTGTTGGATCTTGTTCTTCCAATTTGCTAGATTTGGGTATTGTGCTAGATTTTTTGTTCTTCTCAATGTGCTGGATTTTGGTACGGTGTTAGATTTTTTTGTTCTTCTTAACGTGCTGGATTTTTTTGTTCTTCTTAATGTGCTTGGTTTTTTTGTTCTTCTTAGCGTGTCGGATTTTTCTTCTTTTAATGTGCTGGGTTTTTTTGTTCTTCTTAGCGTGTTGGATTTTCTTATTTTAATGTGCTGGATTTTGTTCTTCTAAATGTGTTGGATTCAAAATACAACAAAGTTTTCGTACGTTTTATAAAATGTCGTTTTTGCATATAAATGGTATACTCAAATTAAAGAGAAAAAAATGCTCGTTTTTATGGTGTATTTTTTTTTTATAAAAATAATGTCGGGTGTAAAAGTTATGCACATTTACAAAATGTGGGGGAAACTTGAAAAAAAAAAGCAACAAAAGAGGCTTTTCCAAAAATACCCCTTCATACATATTTTTTGCATGCACTTTGATCTCGTTATTGATTAACAAAATTAATGATCAAGATTACTTCTTAGCCTTTCTTAGGCAACTTAGACTTTTTAGGAGAACCTTCCCCTACATATATATATATATATATATATATAGGGGACCGCTAAAATGAGAACCACCTCCAGTTGTAAGAACCGTGAGAACTACACCGTACGGGGCGAGATGGACCAAATTTTTTTTTTCATAAACGTAGATGCATGTATTATAAACACATTTGTAAAAAAAAAATTCAAAAAAAAAAATATCGGGTGTGTAGTTTTGAGCACCCAAAGTTTGCGTTTACGGGACCCGTAAATTTTATTTAAAATTTACGGTACCCGTAAACACAAACTTGTGGTGTTCAAAAGTACACACACGGCATTTTTTTTTTTTGAATTTTTTTTTACAAATGTGTTTATAATACAAGCATCTACGTTTATGAAAAAAAATTTTGGTCCAACTCGCCCCGGATCAAAAAGTTCTCACGGTTCTTACAACTGGAGGTGGTTCTCATTTTAGCGGTCCCCTATATATATATATATATATATATATATATATCAGCTAGTAAGTTTACCTGCCGTGCGTTGCGGCGCCGTCGAAACATAAAAACCGTCTAGTGAAAACGAAACCCGACTTGTTTTCGAACAAAATTGATGTCAAAATGTAAAACAAGTGAAAACGTACATAAAAAATAATCACAAAAATGTATGATATTTGATTTGACTTATTTCCGAAAAATTAACGTCGAAACGTAAACCCACGTTTATACTAACAATTAAGAAAATAGTGTTTTTTAAATTACATAATTATAAATATGAAACTTTAGAAACCCGAGTGAGGTCAAATTACATTTTACAAATTTTTTAAAAAGTTGAGAGGATGTAAGTGTTACTGCTAAAACTTGAGGGGGTAAAATACAAAAAAGAACCAAAAAAAAAAAAACTCATCAGAAGACAAAAAGTTATTATTCATTTTGTTTTATATATATAACTAGCGAAATTCTCCGCGCATCGCGACGAGAATTCGATTAGTATTGATTTGTTTCATTACGATACTGGCATCCAGTATGACAGCTGAAAGAAGAGACCCGAAAAATAACGTCATCATTGGTTCAAAATGAGATCGACACGTGTTATAAAGCAGTCAAAAACCATAAAAACGAATATTAGTAACACTTTTGATGTACTGATACCGGTAACAATGTTTTCGGTCAGAAATGACGTGGTGTCGATATTGTTCGAACGGTATCAGTTCGGCCAAGGGGCGGACCCACCCTTTGGTCAAGGTGGGCGGCTGCACCCCTTGAAAAAAAAATTAGTGTATATTTTAAGCAAAAAAACCCGACCACTCCCCATGAAAATATTGTTGAACACCTCATCTGCAACCCCAACAAATAATTTCTGGGTCTGCCACTGGTTTGGCTCATCACAGTGCCTATGCAATACTGACACTAATTATAGCTTACGATATATATAAATAATATTGAAGACTTGTTCGAACGGTCTTGAAGGTAGTCCCTTCTTTTCGGACGTTGGTTTCTGAAGAAACACTGAACTAATTTTAGGTTTACTAGTTTGGTTTATGTTTCGACCATAGAGGTTAATCTTCTTAATCCTTCCTGAGCTAAAGCCTTGATCCTTCCTACAAAACAATCAACACCCTGTTAAACTCGTTAAGAGGGGAATATGGGGTTTCCCTCTTAACCACTCTCCGGCGTGAGAATAAGTATTTGTTCTGAGGAAATAAGTTTAACAGTGAGAGAGCAGAGAACAAAATCCATTAACCTATACATGAAGTTCCCTATTTATAGTCGTAGTAGTGTAGAAAGAGATGGACTGATGGGCCTTGGGCCTGGAGTCGACAACAAGGAATATCCTTTTTGTCTCTTCTATGACGACCGTTAGTGTTTTTAGAAGGTCACCGGAGCTGGCGCACCTTGAGTGGAGCCACGTGTCCGGGTTGTCATCCTTGTTGTCTCCCTGACATCAGCAGGTGAGTGCAGATCATGGGACAGGTGTCGCCACCCCCTGATTGGTGCCACGTAGGCGTCCTTGTGTACCTTCTTGTCTCCTGCACGATTGTTGATCGTGGAGGACGATAGGATACAGCCTGTTGGACGCTGATTGGCTCATTCCTTGCCACTCGTACCTTTCGTGCTATCTGGAATGAACCTGCGCCTCTACTCTCGCGTGGCCTCTGGAGCATATCCATACAGCCGGCGCAAGGTCTTGGGAGTAAGGGTTTTCATCCAAGACGCTAAGTGTAGGATCTGACCTTTAACCTTGCTTGGGCCTCACGTGCAACTTAGGTTTTACCTATTTAGTCGGCGCGGGGTCTATTTAGTCGGCGCGGGGTCTGTAGGTTTGTCAAATTGATGTCTTAGAAGTATGGTCTCGCGCGCGACCTGATTTGTCTGCGCGGCTTTTTGGGACCATACCCCTCCAGTTTCTAAGCCTTTTAATATTTGATGATGTTAGCACATAAAGATAACAAATTATTCAAACAAAATTTATAATTTTCACAAAAAAGAAAATAATCATTTTTCTACAACTAATCACACTTGTAACATTTCTTATTTTGTTTTATATTAATTCCTAAGCTAACTATACGTTTGTGCGATATTTGAAGTTGCCACCATCAAGAAACAAATATATACTACCAATTTTCCCTTCGTCCCCACCTTTTTCTTTCTTAAAAGAAAAGGCTGATTGTTTATCTTCTGAAAGGATCAGTGGTCACTCTATAAAGAAAACATTACTCTTGGCTAAATTAAGAAAAACTCAAAGTTTTACTACAAAAAATTTCAACTTGTGCTTTAAAAATAATAATAATAATCGTCGCCGTCATCGTCATTGTCGTCGTCATCATCAGTAAATCCTATCAATAGCAAAACTAAGGTAGGGTCTGAGGGGGGACCTCTACCACGTAAGAATAGAGAGGTTGTTTCCAGTAAGACCCCCGACTCGATGGTAATTTTGTATTGGACATAATGCACATAACACTCGACAATTAAGACAGACCAATTAGTGCATGTACTCCCTTGTCTTTCGGCTATCAACGCCACCACATGATGCATGATTAACCATCTCACTCTTTTAACATTATTTTCACGAAATTAGTAAAATAACGTTAAAACTAGTGCACTTTCACTTTTACCCTTGCTGCTGTTTAATAATAATAATAATAATAATAATAATAATAATAATAATAATAATAATAATAATAATAATAATAATAATAATTAAACAACAACAAGGGTAATATTCTACTTTCCAAGTAGTATAACACATGTGTTTTTAATATATGTATGCCAACGAAAACATACATCATAAAAGTGGTAATCCTGAGTGTAGGGCTGCAAACGAATACAAACAAGTCATTGTCCGTGTTCATTTGTTAAGGAATATATTTGTTCACAACAAACTGTTCATGAATGCTTACCGAACGAGGTTTTTTGTTCGTGTTTGTTTGTTAAGGAAACGAACTTGTTCGTGTTCCTTTGTGTTTGTTTGTTAATTTTAGGCAATGAATGAAAACGAACATAATTAACACAAATGAGCACAAACTAATATTCATGAACACAAATGGTGACAAACAAACACAAACAAACGTTCATGACCAAAATATATAATACATTGACACTTATTAAATATTTTATTTGTCGGAAAGTTGAAGTATTTAAATAAAATATAAAAGCTAAAAACACTAATGAACTATCGAACACAAACGAACACGTTATCGAACGTTCACGAGCATAAATGAACGAACGAGCTATCTGTTCATGTTTGTTCATTTAACTAAACGAACGGAATTTCTTGTTTGTGTTCGTTTGTTTAATAAACGAACGAACACAAACGAACTTCCCGCTGAACGGTTCGTGAACTGTTCGCCGAACGTTTGGTTCGTCTGTAACCCTACTTGAGTGGTACATTTTTCATGGATGATAGAGAGGCGACCTTTATAGAGTTAAGACCGCTGGGTGTGGGGCTTGGGGCTTGGGCTGACATGTGGCGGGGATGGGCTCCACCAGGCCACCCCAAAAAAGGTGGGGTGCGGAGGGGGCGTGGGCTAGCTGGCGTGGGTAGACATTTGGCAGCTATTTATATACTATTATTTTGAAACATGCTTTTGCATTTATAAGTTGTATATGTAGCTTTAGTGATTTTTTATTGATGCGTGTGAAGTGTCGTTAGTTTTTAATATATCTATTAAGCCCTTTTTAACACTTTTTAGCCAAGTTTTAAATTTATAAAACACGATATTTACTAACACTAAACACACATATGGGCAAGTGCACCCATCGTGAGCGTAGTATAGTGTTGGCAAGATACCGAGGTCGTCCAAGGACACAAGAGCTTTTAGTACCGGTTTATCCTCAACGTCTAATCAAATCAAAAGTTTAGAAAAATTGTTTTAAACTAAGAAAAATAAAAATTAACTAAAATGCTGAAAAATAAAAATAAAAGAAAAACAGATAGACAAGATGAATCACTTGGCTCCGACTCGTGTTTAGTGTAACCTTTGATTATTTCCGCACTTTTGCACTATTTAAGAGATTATCTTAGTTATTGTAGTAGGCCCCTCTTTTGGAGGTGACGTTACCCTCAACCCAGTAGTTTGAGTCAGCAAGGATACAATCCTAAAGGGTCGGATTATTGAAAGATAATGAATCAACTTATTAATGCAAATTATGGTAGGCCCCTCTTTTGAAGGCGACGTTACCCTCGGCTAAGTAGTCTGAGTCAGCAAGGATACAGTCCTAAGTAGCCGGGTTATAGTATTAATAGTAGTTTAACTTATGAGGGGATTAAAGAGTTTGGACCCCCGCCATCCAATACCGTTAAGTATTGAAGGAGGTCCTACTAAATTTGACCCAGGTCCCTTGCAGGATCTCTAAACGCTGAACAACGGCAAGACTCTTACCAAACCGTTCCCTTAACCCCCGACCAGGTAGCCAACATACCTCCATATAGACCATGGAGATATGAATGGTGAAAATCTTTTATTTTATATAGACAGTAAAATAATGCCAAGACACCACGAACAAACGATAAGGAAGAATCACCTTCAACATAAGAAACTAGTTATTAAAGTCATTAATACATAACCAATTAAAAAGTGCGAAAAGATTAAAAATAAAAAGTATTACACTAGACACTTTGTCTTCACCAAGTGATGTAAGAGACTTAGGCAAACATGGCCTTGATTGTCAAGAACTCTTACGATCAATCTTGGATCCCGAGACGACTCACACACTCTATGATGGACAATGGATGATGGTGGTGGATGATGGTGTTATGGTGGTGGGTGAAGTGTGAGAGAGGTGGTGTGCCAAGGGATGGTTTGAGCTTGAACCAAGCACTCCTATTTATAGGCTGAACAGAAGCTCGGGCACGGCCCCGTGTCCAGTGGGCACGGCCCCGTGTCCACATCTTTCTCTTTCTTCATTAATTGCTCTTGTCTTTATTAGTTGACCACGGCCTCGTGTCCGCTGGGCACGACCCCGTGTGCAGAAGCATATCTGTACTATCAAGATTTGCCTAGATTCTGCGAATCTTATAGTTGACCACGACCCCGTGTCCGCTGAGTACGGCCCCGTGGTGGGCAATAGAAGCTTCTACAACTTTGTCTTTTATGCTGACACTTGAGCACGCCCCCGTGCTCACTGAGCACGGGGCGTGTTCAGCCTTCTGTTCTCTTTTTGCTTGGGAAGATGCTTTCGGGGAGGTCGGGCATGCCACGTTTGTTCCTTTTCTTGTATTTATGTTAGATTTAGCTGCCTTTTTGCTTCTTTTGTTAATTTGAGCTCATTTAATCCTGAAAATACAAAAGGAAGACAAAAACACACTTTTTTCCAACATTAGTACTAAAAAATGTTAGTTTTATGCCACAATTGATGTAATTTATATGTTGCATTTTGCACACATCATTTATGCTAATTAATTTATTTATATACTATTATTTAGCAAAAAGTGTGCATTTATAAGTTGTAAAATGTTGCCAAGTGTGCGCATTTATAAGTTGTACATGTTGCTTAAACACGGCGCATCGTGCGTGTGTGGTTAAACGTTTTTAGGCCGTCTATTTTTTCCCGTTTGACAGGTTCATGTTAACGCTCGGGGTCCTAGATTGACTTAGTTATTTTTTATATGTTTTACGTTTTGGTTTAATTTCTTCGTATTAACACGCCACAACTTTAGTATTATTGGTCGCTGGTAGTAGTGTGGCATTGGTGTTCGCCCCCGCCGCAACGCGGGGGTGATTAATACTAGTTATTAAGAAATAATAAAAGTTCTATGCCTTTGTTAAATTCTTGTTTGTTCACGGATATATTAAGTTCGTACAATTTAACCACACCGGCACACCACAGTCATGCAATTATTAATCACAAAGCTAAGACCATCCGTAGTGGGATAGTATTTTTTTCGTGAATTGCCTCAAAAATGTCCCAAAACGCCCGCACACTGCCCTCGGGGGCGTTTTTCTTCAAAAAATGGGTTGGGGCGTGCAAAATTAAACGCCGAATAAAGATATTGTTGGCCAATCACAGGTAACCTTATTTTTCTTTGGCATTTTTTGATGGTTTTTTTATTTATTTAATTTTTTACACCCCTTTTAACATAATGCCCCATAATTCTCACATCCCCACTACACTTATTTTAGAAAACGCTCACATTACTGACTAGACCACCACATAACAAATAATACCCAAGGATCTTCTTTTACCACTCACTACACATGTTCTAAACCAATAAAAAAGTTTGCACAAAAGGGAACATTTCCTTTTTTTCTTGGGGTACAAGCAATGTTGTAGAAGTCGCTAGTCGGGGCGGTGAGGTACCGCCTAGGGGATTAATCGGGATTAATAGGGATTAATCGGGATAATCGAGAATGAACTTTTTATGTATAATTTTACAAATTTATATAAATATAGAGTTCATTTGATAAATTTTATATATAAATATACAACTTTGGGAACCATATGTAAATTAATTAAAGATAGAGGGGTGTTAAAAGTTAAAAACCCAAACATAATAAAACCTAAACTCTTACCCACGTTTCATACGGCCGCTCTTTCCCCATTCTTCATCGTTCATCAGTAGAAACACAAACCCTAATCCCCAAATTCGCTTCATCTAAACAGATTTGGTCCGATTTTGACCAAATGCAGGTCCGATTAAGGTGCAGGTCCGATTAAGGTTCGAATTTTGACCATCGTTCATCAGTTGGGGTTCGATTTTGAATGATGGATACAGATGCAGGTCCGATTAAGGTTCGAACCGAGGTAAGAACTCATTCCTTTGACAGATTTGGTCCGATTTTGACCTAATATGATTCAATTTGACTTTTTTTTGACCGACTAGTCCGATTTCAACCGATTTCAGCCGATTTTGACCGATTTTGACTTTTACCGCCTAAGTTGACCGACTTGGCAAAATCCGGGCGGTAGACCTCCGATTACCGACCTAGGCGCCGATTAATCGGCCGCCTAATCCGATTTCTGCAACATTGGGTTACAAGGGTGACGAAAATCTGAATTTTGTCGTTTAGTGCATTATCACTCTCCCCTTACTTCACCTCCTTACTACCCCTTTTTACAAACCTCACCATTTCCACCTGCCGAGCCATCACCACTCTAGCAGCGTCGCATTTCTCGAAGGTATGTTTATTTACCCCTATCACCAGTAATCCTGCTGAAATTTTAGTCTCCTCTGTTCATGGCTAGAGCTTTTGGTTATGTAATGAATTTTAGTCTCCATTTCTGTTCAATAGGGGGTGTGTAAATAACTATGAATTTTAGTCTCCATTTCTCTTTAATGAATTTTAGTCACCACCGCAACCATCCCCACCAACTGTACCATTAAACACCACCTGACATTTTTTGGTGGTGAAACGAAATGACAGTCGACTTCGATTTAACGACGACGAAAGTTTCGTTCCGCCACAAAAACAACAGATCCGAACGGACTCTGAAAAAAATGGTCTTCATTTTTTCTAATCAAAAGCCCTAAAAAATATGTTTGTAATTTCGAAAAAAGCTTAACTCCGTTAAGTTTTTTTAACGGGGGACCATTGTAGAAAAAATAGGTGAAAGGTGGGACTGTCGGGGGGAATATTCTGAGGTGAGATTATTAATGGTCAATAAGGTCTAGGTAGGATTATTACAAGCCAATTTCCCTTGTTTTGTAATTTACTAAGTTGAATATTTGTCAGAATACTCAGTCTAAACTTGCTCATTCTAACGGGCGGGTTTAATTTTAATACGTCAAAGGGTAAAATGAATATACATAATTAAAAAAAGTCTAACGGGTCATGTAGTACATTTAATTCATTAAACCACATTATTATACATATGAATTTGAAGTGAAGATAAATATGATTAAAATATTTAAATATTTTGATCTAAAAAATTTATAATATGTTATTCATCATTTAGTTTAATATTTTTAATAAACTGTGTATGTTACCCTTTTTAAAATCTAACTCTGCAGTATGTTTATTTTTTTATCCAACGTTGCGATATAAATTTTATTGAAAATGAATACCGTACCGCTATCGTACCAAATTGAAAAAAACCGACCTTGAATACTAATTTATTTTTTGGTATTCAAAACAATGTATTTTTTGTATTGTAAACTATATGAGTGTCGGTGATAATATTAAAAAGAAAACGTATTTTTTTTGTTTCGTAAACTATACGAGTATCGGTACGTGATGAACCGAACCGATTTTGAGCGAACAACATCGGTACCGATACCGGTAGTATAGGAACCGGTATTCGTTTTTATCGTTTTCGATTGATGTAAAACACATGTTGAATTCCTTTTGGGCATATCACGACTTTATTTTTTTAGTTCTCTTTCAGTCGCTATATATAACGAGTGTCGGTACCATAACGAACACAACCAATACCTATTGAGTTCCCGCCGCATAGCGCGGGGGAAAACCACTAGTTTATGTTCATAACTAAAAGGAATTCAAAACATACTTATAGTTTAACGATTTAAATGAGAGAGTTTCATCAAACTATTAAACAAACAAACAACGATTTCATCACATGAAGGTTATTATAAAAAAAAATTAGAAGTTTATCCCTAAAAAAATTAAATGTTGAAATCAAGCTAAATAGAGACAATACCTGCACAAGCCACAAAGTAATAACTGATCGAATGGTTTAGTGTCTGTTGGCGGGTGGACGCCGGAACTTGCGGTTACCACATGGTGTAGTCTGTAGTGGTCTATATGTAATGGGTTACATCGACCAACTTGGAGATGGCTAGAGGTGAATCCTAAGTTAACCTTGACATTGTTCATCTTATTTGTTGGAATTTTCCTTTTTGTTTGCATTCCATAATTTTGATTAGTTTAGTATGCCTATAGGTTCAAGTGGTTACGTATGTTAGTGATGGGAAACAGACAATAGCGGAGCTTGACCAAAAGTTGGGATGAGGTGGGGGGGGGGGGGGGGGGGGGGGGGGGGGGGGGGGGGGGGGGGGGGGTGGGGGGGGGGGGGGGGGGGGGGGGGGGGGGGAGGTCATGGGACCCAAAATTTTTTTCCTAACGTTATGTTTCGTGTTATATGTTCAGGTCGGATATTCGATTCGGGTCGGGTCGGGTCAAACAATAATAACTACAAATAAAACTACATAATCTTCATTCATCATTCAAACTAGAATTACGACCCGCCGCAATACGGCGGGGATTCTTTAGTTATAACTAAGTCGATTTAGGACGCACACGTTATGTTGAACCTGTCAAACAGGAAAAAAATAGACGATGTAAAAACGTTCACCCACACACGTACGTTGCGTCGTGTTAACTTGCAAAATTTAGACCGAAACGTGAAAACGCTAAACCAAAGACGCACGTTGCGATGTTTTAAGTCACAAAATTTAGAACGAAGCATAAAGCGAAAAATTTGCGAAAAATGAAAGCTATAAAGGACCAAAGTTGAAAGTAAAAAAAGTTGTGAGGATAGATTGCAAAAGATAAAAGGTTTAATGTTAAAAGTAAAAAACAAATAGTTTTGGGTTAAAAGTAATTTATGAAATACTTTTGGATGAAAAGTAAAAAAAAATCATTTTTTTTGAAAAACCCCCAAAGCCAAAGTTACAACAACCATATGCATAACTATTTTTTCTTTGAAAAACCACCAAAGCGAAGATTACAACACATAAGTAAAAAAAAATCAAAGTGATTAAATCGCAAAAGATGAAAACTTTTGAATTAGAAGTAAAAGAATCAAATTAATCAAAGGGGTTAAATTACCAAAGATTAAAACTTTAAACTTAAATTGTCAAAGATTAAAACTTTAGGGTTAAAAATGAAAGAAAGATTAAAAATTTGTAACTTAAAATGTCAAAGATTAAAATTGTAGGGTAAATTGTCAAAGATTAAAACTTTAGGGTTAAAAAGGAAACAAAGATTAGAAGTTTAAACTTAAATCGTCAAACATTAAAACTTTAAGGTTAAAAAGGAAAATTTCAAATTTTTTTTTTTTTTGAAAGACTCCCAAAACCAATTGTACAACTATCATATGCACAAATTAGTTGCTTATTAATAAGGTTTTAATGAGGCGCTCTTACTCATAAAAAAATGTTATATATTGTTTAACAAAAATAAAGACCAAATATTTATAATGATGCGAGATAAATGTTAAGTAAAGACGAATAATTATAACTCAACCCAACGATCTTTTAAGATAATGGTAAGTACCTTTAAGAACTTTAACATAAAAAAGAACCCTCAACTTTGTATTATATATAAAGTAGTAATAAACTTTACTTAAAGTTTAGCCTGTTCACATTTTTTTAACTCAATACGAAAATATTTATAAATATTTTTATATAATAAACTTGGTAGGGGTAGGGAAATTTTTAGGGCTGACAATTTGGTACCTGTTAAGACACGGTTAGACCTGTTTGACTGAAAAATACACCCTTTAATTTTTTTAATTTTTAAAATAATTAAAATTACAATGTTAGGATCTATCATTTATTCATCTTTGTACATAAAACATAAAACTGTTTTATAAACATGAGGTAGAAAGTAGTTAAACGAGTCGTAATCAGGTTTGAAACTTATGTTGTGCGAACCGTCAGAAACCTGTTAAACCTGCTAAAACACGATTTGACAGCCTTAGAAAATTTAGACAAAATAATTGGCGGGGGCAGACCTATATAATTTTAAAATTTTTCGAACGAAAAAAACGGAAATATCACACTTCTAACCGAAACATTCGGGGGGGGGGGGGGGGGGCGAGTGCACCCCCCGGTCCCTTAAAAGCTACGCCACTGGAAACAGATTAGAAAGAGATAATGGACGGAAATCTTGTGATTTTAGTGCGAGTGAAGAGGGGAAGTTGGATATAGTTTTGGGTGATCGGAAAATGCGAAACAGAGAGTGTGAGTAGTGAAAATGATAAAGCTCGGTTAAAATAGACGGGGCTGGTATTGTGAGACCGGCAAGAAATCTGGGATCTCTCGGTGTGTTGTCGTTGTCGCTGCTGAAGTACTGGAGAGAGCGCAGGAGATTTTGACAAGTGAGGAAGAGTGAAGGACCAGTCAAAAGCTCTTTATGACCAACCAATAATATAATTTTTTTACTACATAAAAGACAAATGAATTCTTCCACATATATCTATTATTTTGGTTTTATTTTCTTTTTTTTTTGTTGATTAGCAATGAACAAATAGATCGTAGATAATAGAGTTCTACTTGCTATAAGAAACCACTCTTTAGTGGCAGGACATAAATGATAACAAATTGGTCTAGTGACTCAAACACAATTTAGCAACATGTAAATTGGTCGCCGATATGAACAAAAACAATGTTTCATTTGTTTTAGTCACACCAATAACCCATTAAGTCAAAAACCAATAATTATGTTAGGCGATGTCTTATCTTTGTATAATACCAAAGAAGCATTAAAGAGGAAGTCATACGTGGACGTATGCTTCCGGAATATCAACTAATGTGGTAACAAATGAACTTGTTGATTATGGAGAATGTGTTAATTATAAGGGTATTATTATATTTTGCGAAATTATTAAGTTTTACTTAAAAGTTAGCCTTAATCTAAGGTATATTGAAATCACTACACTAAATGACATGTTCATTAATTTTCACTATTGAAATCCAAGATGAATTGGATCAAAGTTTAATATCTTTACAAATGGTTATTAAGTAGTCAACATGAAGTCTTATGCAAAAAGTTTAATATGTCCGATGTGTTCGGGTATAAAAATGAGGGGGCGTTAAAATGTCACATTTAAATATAAATGGTGTTACAATTTTATATCTCTTTGTTCATTTGTATACTTATAATGTTTTTGTTTGTTACGATGAAAATGGACTTGTAGGACTTTTACTAAGTGCTGGTGTCACACTCCAACTGATGGCGGAATCATCAAGGCGCGGCACTGAGCGAAACAGATTGTCTAGGAAAATCCATAACAACTATTTGTTATAATATATTAAAGGTTCATGTCCCATACCACAAACATATAAAATAAAAAAAGTTATTACAGACATTGTTCTCAAAGACAAATATCCATTCCGACAACTCAGATTTTATTTAGTTTGTTTCTAGACTCCATCATAGCTAGATTTCATCAAACAGCAAGCAAACATCCTAAGCACATGTCACATACGTTAAAATAGAGGTCAATACATATAGTGTAAAGGTGAGCATACAAGTTTAATAGTAATAATAGAGTTCGAAAGCGTTTACGCATAACCAGCATGTAACATGTATAATGCGAAGCTAGTAGGTTATCGACAATGAAATATGCACAGACTAGACTGCGAGTTGTAGAATGCGCAACACCTATCACCACTGTGACACGTGAAGAGGTAACCTTAACAACCCCTGTCCACGACAGGTGCTGAGTCCAAACAAATAGTACTATCGTTGCTAAGGCGTCAGGCAACAATCACTGTGTTAACATAACATACAAGCATTCATCGAGTAACAAGTAACATGCAATAACGGTCAGCGTATAAATAGCGTTTACGTTGTGTGTCGATGTGATTTAGAATAAATAACGTATGTAAAACCTAAAAGTGCATAAAGCAAAAAGGGATCGAGTATACTCACAGCGATGGAAATGGATTGAAGGGAGCGCTAGAGTGATTAGCCTGAACAGTTAACGATAGCATAAGCGAAGTGCGGAGCGTAAATCGGTGAAAAGTGACCAAGTGTCGAACGGTAATCCGATCGGATGGTCATTCGATCGGATGTCAATCAATCGGATGATTATCCGATCGAATGGCCATTCGGTCGGATTGACATTCGTTTGGTAAGGATGTGTTTCTGTATGATGGCTTTGAAGTTTTTGTTGTAGCATTTTGAAAACAGAGAAGTATCTCTGCCTTTCAGGTCATTCGATCGGATAGTGATCCGAATGGCGAGGCTTCTCAGTTGAGAACAAGTTCACAGCAGGACGGTCACTCGATCGGATAACAATCCGATCGGATGGCATCCCGTTAGAACTGATGTTCTTAGAAACCATGAAATTGATTAAGTGTTGAGGCTCAAGTGCAATCCGATCGGATTGCGGTTCGATCGGATGGCAATCCGATCAGACGACAATCCGTCCTAACGAATCTGATCGTCTTGACTTGATTATTTTTGAAAGTTTTGAAAAGTTTTGCGGTTTACTCGAGACGGTATGACAACGTGTTTAAACAATGGAAACTTCATCAGACTCAGGTTATCTGATCGAACGGGAATCACCCCAATCCGATCAGCCAACTGTTCGTTACGGGTGGTTTCATGTTCAACCAGAAATCAGATGTCTCATTGATAGGATTCAGATCTCAAACCGGCACATCACTAGAGAAGAGTAGAAGGCATGAATGAGTTCCAATTCTATCGATTTTGAGTGCATTGAGTATAAAGAGTTGAAAGAAAGTTGGAAAAACATCTTTCAATCCTTTTAACTTTGGAAATGTTTAGATCTATGCGAAATTGTTATGAAATCATGTGGAAATCCTTCAGATCTGAGTTGTTCTTGGTGGGATGAAGCCAATACTTGAAGTTCATAAGACACCTCAAATCCAGTGATTTCACGGTTAAAAGTTAAGATTCAAAGGTGAAAATGATGAAGAATTGCGTGTAGATCATAGAAGTACAAGAGTTGAGTTGAAAACTTACAAGAATCGCGAGAAATCGAGAGAAAGAAGGCTTGAGCGTGCTGGTCGAGTGAGGAGGAGCTGTCACATCACAAGTGATGTGACAGGAGAGGTATTTATTGGTTGCCAAAAATAGAAAAGAGGGGTAAGGGTCGGATGGTGCACCGATCGGATGGCCATCCGATCGGATGGCCATTCGATCCAAGTGTCCGACGAGTTGGGTTTTGGCGTTTCGATTTGCGTATTGAGCATTGCGATGCATTTCGAGTGAGCGATGCGATAGTATTACCCAATAGTTACACACAATAACCTAACTACTATATCTAACATACAATCACTATAAATAACTTGCTTTACGTTAGCAATTAAATTGCGATACGATAGAGTTCCGATTGCGATTGCGATTAAACACCTCAACATAAACACAACATGAACAAGTAACACATAATAGCACACACATGTAAAACAATATCCGGAACACTTAATTCGAGTTGCGAATGCGATAGCGATTAGCGATAAGTCGATTAGCGATAAACATGCGATTTAACCTCGATTATTAATAGATACTCCACATAATACAACTAAAGCGATTTAATTTAAAAAGATTCGATTATAAGTCATTAACGTACAATCAATAGTTAAGCAAGTAGTGACAGATTGCAATTAGCAATATTTTCTTCCTTTGACTTTGACTTTGACTTGTACTTTGACTTTCCAAAAAGCGGGTTGTTACAGCCTCCCCTATTTTAGGAAATTTCATCCCGAAATTTAAGAAATAGGCGTAACAAACAGTTGCGGGTACTTCGCCTTCATGTCACTTTCGAGTTCCCAGGTGAACTCGGCGCCGCGTTTGCCTTCCCAGCGAACCTTCACAATGGGAATGCGCGATCGTCTGAGCACCTTGGTTTCTCGTCCCATGATCTGGACAGGCTTTTTCACGAAGTGTAATGTTTCGTCCACTTGTAAATCTTGAAGAGGGACATGAAATTCCTGGTCGGCCAAGCACTTTCTGAGGTTCGAAACGTGGAAAGTCGGGTGGACATTACTAAGTTCCTCCGGTAGTTCTTCACCATTTAACATAAGGTGAGAAATGCTACGTGAGGGACAAGTTTAATATATGCTTCACCATTTTCGGTGGATAATTGTTTTATTTGTTTTATGAGTAAACTTCCGTTTTGCTCCCTGTGGTTTGGTCACTTTAACGGTTTTGCTCCAAACCTTTAAAAATAGCCATTTTACTCCCTGATGTTTCGGTTTTTTTACCAGTTTGCTCTCCGCCTCTAACTCCATCCAAATTGTTTGTTTTTCCATTTTGCTCCCCGCAGGGAGCAAACTGCCAACAAAACCAAAACATCAGGGAGTAAAATGGCTATTTTTAAAGGTTTGGGGCATAACCGTTAAAGTGACCAAACCACAGGGAGCAAAACGGAAGTTTACTCTTGTTTTATTTTGCTTTGAAAGTAATTTTCAACTAAGGTTGAAAACGTATAAATATGGGGAGAGAGTCGGATTTTCTTTTTGAAAGGTAAATCCAAATGTACTTGGTAACATGATCTACAAAAACAATGCAATGTTTATAGTTGTCAAAAGAGGAAACCGGTTAGCACCAAACATCGGAAAATATCAAGTCAAGTGGAGCACGACGATAATGAAGAGTTAGAAAACGGTAAACGGTGAGTTTTATTGATATGAAAAAGAACTAAAATTGTTGTTAGTACTAGAATTTGCATTGTGAAAGCGGTAGATGAGGAAGGCAGTCGAGAGGAACGTAGTTCATACATTCCTCGTATGGTTGTTCCATATAGGAGTGGAGTGATCGTGTCCCGGTTCTTGACGACAATCAAAATACCTGATTTGAAAGATTTACAAATCGTCACGCGGTATAAATTAATAGATTCTTTGAATCCCTGATATCTAAAAGAAAATAATAATGAATCTGATTTTTGTTTATTGTTCTAAACCTTTGAACCATTTTTTTTATCAAATTAATTGAACCAAAATTTTGAAATGTGATAATATCAATTATAAGACAAAACAACATTTGAATCGCCACTTATTATGAAGGAAAATGATGTAACGTTTTACCGTTGAATGATCCACAATTTTTTTTTTGAACGGCCAACAAACTCAATCCCGAGCACTCTCAGGGCACCCACTGGACAAACGGAGTACTCCGAGAGTAACCCGAGTTCACCACCAATTCCGGGGAAAACCCGGTAACCCACCCGCCCGTAGGCACGGCGGTGAAATTACCTGTAAAACCCGTTTGGTTCAAGGATCCAACCCAGGTTTCTCTGGGTCTCCTATCATTGCCCACCAGTGCCTCACTCTGCACCAATTTGAATGATCCACAATACATCCAAGAATTGGTTCTGTTTCATTTATTTACTTATGGATACATTTTATCAGTTACTATTCAGTACCCATTTTA
This sequence comes from Helianthus tuberosus, assembly GCA_030545235.1. Lineage (NCBI taxonomy): Eukaryota > Viridiplantae > Streptophyta > Magnoliopsida > Asterales > Asteraceae > Helianthus > Helianthus tuberosus. The sequence goes on along the minus strand of CM060359.1, from coordinate 47,197,185 downwards.
CATACGCTTAGTCATATGCCAACACTCAATTCTAGGGGTATCAAAGTGGTATAAAAGCCACGCAAGAATACATTGATAAAAGTGTAAAAAACAAATAAAATAAGAATATGAGTGTAATGAAATATGAGTTAATTGATTGAAAAGAACTAAAAATTGTTACCTTTGTTGTCGAACGTGGCGAATGATTGACGGTACTATAACCTTAATGTGATTTGAAGACTTAAATACCATTCAATGCGAGCTCGACAAAGACGAGCCTCAGAAGACTTTTACTAAGACCTGAAAGATCACAAGAAAGAGAACACACTGTTAGCATCGTCACAGGGAGGGGGCCCTCTCTATTACCAAGCTCGGGTGTGAGAATAAGTATTTGCAAAGGAGAAATAAGTCAGTGAGAGAAAAAGGAGAGTTTAGAGAAAGAAAGTGGTAATTACCCCTTGCTGGAAGCCTTGGAGGGGTATTTATACCTTTTGGGTGTGCTGACTTGGCGAGTTAGTTAGGGTCGGAGCAGTCACTATCAAGTGGTTAATGTTGTGGGTCCCTAGTTAGTTAAGGAAGATCCCATCAGCTGATCGTTTCCGTCTGGGCCCGCCTGGTGCGTTCCAGACCCTCGTTTTTTTTTTAATTTTAATCATACAATTTAATATATTAATTTTAAAAACACCTATATAATTATATTAAATAACTACAACAAAAAATACATTACATCACAAAAAAATCAATCATCTTCATCTTCAACGTTGTCAAACTAGAAAGTGTTGAAACATGTTGTACCAAATCAGCTCGAAGATTTGCATTTATTTATCGTGACTCGATTAGATTTTGGTTTTGCGTTCTCTGTTCGTCACTAATGTCTTCGTTATTTGATTGGGTCTCCTCAATTATATTCAACTATTGCCCGGTCTCCATCCTCTAAAATCATGTTGTGTAGAATGATGGCACGCGTACATAACGTTTCTTTATTTGATCTTTTTGATACAATCGATAAGGTATGCTTAAAACGCGCCACCTTTTCTGCAAAACACCAAATGCTCGCTTGATGTCTTTGCGTGCCGCCATCTGAACTTTGTTAAACTTTACTCTTTTAGGATCTAGGGTTCCATCTCTTGAAAAAGATTTCACAAAACAGCCCACTCAGGGTAAATTTCATCAACAAGATAGTACCCATGAATGTATTTAACACCAATTACAAAAAATGCTCCTTTAGGTCCAACACCATTTATCAGATCATTGAAAAGGGGCAAGTGATGGATAATGTTTATATCGTTATGTGAACCTGGCATACTAAAGAATGCATGCCATATCCAAAGATCTTGTGATTCAACAACTTCAAGCATCATATTCGGCATTCCATGATATCCGCTTGGGTGAGAGTCTTGCCATGCAGTTGGACAAAGTTCCCACTCCCATTTCATACAGTCTAAACTACCTATCATCCCGGGGAGACCATGGTATTCAGCGTGATGTTCCAAAAGTTATTGCATATCACTAAAGGTCGGTTTTCTCAAATATCTTTTCATATATAGTTCAATGATATAAACACAAAAATTGTGAAGACTTTCCCTAGCCACCCGTCCCGACATTTTTAAATACTCGTCTATTATGTCGGAACTATTCCTGTAAGCCAGTTGTCTTAGGGCGGCCGTAATCTTTTGCCATGTGGTAAATCCTAAATTACCATGTGCATCGGGTCTTTGTCGGAAAAAATCGTAATTATCCTCTAAATCCTTTGATATTCTTAAAAATATTTTTTTACTCATACGAAAACGACGCCTAAACATTCCTACATCATACGTTGGTTTCGGTGACAAATAATCACTTACCAACAAATCGTTAGCAGTTTCGCTTTCACGAACGATATACTTCCTCCGTTTGGGTTTGGGTTGGGGTTGGGAAGTCCCTTCTTCTGAATCTTCAACGATAGCTTTTAGGAGCGTTGCCACTGTTGATAATAATATTTACTCCCCGTCGTTCGATGAGGATGATGCTGAACAGTTCTGATTTAAGCATAATGGAAAACATGTAATAACATACCTTTGATTGCATCAGTAGAGAATCCAGACAGAGACGCAACCACGATGTTCGACATAATTGTCAGTTTGATCTGGTTCCTCCTTAGGGTGTAAAGTGATGATGGTGATGAAACCGAAAGTAGGGTTAGTTTCGGTTGAGGGAGAGAGAGACGAATTATGATGTTGGTGAGGGTTGTGATTGTGTAACTTGTCTAACCCTTTAACTCTCTAATAAGCTCCTTATTTATACACCCAAGAGGAAACCCAATTAGTTAATAAGGGTAATATGGTCCATCAACAATTACCAACTAATTATTAATAGGTTATTAATATATTTTGATCTATATTATATAAATGATAATGATGGCTACAAGATTAAATATAAATAAATAAATATTTAATCTTACATTCTCCCACTTAGCCGAATAATCATTTATCATGAGTATTAGATAAGTCTGATCAGAAGTTAATACTCATTTTAGCCTTAAACAAGTACTATAGCAGAGAAATACAGCCGTTGAATCATTATGCGACTCAGGACCCCCATTAGTCATACTATAGCCTTAATTTAAAACCTAACAGTTATGATCAAAATATGTAAGCCCTTTAACGTTTGATTTGTATTTATAGTTGTCTATATGTCATTACACCGGCAGAACATATGTAAGAGACATACAAAATCAAACTGATGAGGAAAATTAATAGTTAGTCATTCATAGTACGATATGCAGTTGTACATGGTCATCAATTAAAACCCTTCTCTTTTATGTGCACTCTTAATAAGACTTATGGGTAATAGACCTTTAGTTATAGGATCCTTAAGCATATCATGAATGCATTCGATACAAAGATTTAGTTTCCTCAATTCGTTCATAAACGAATAATTAATTGTGTACCGAAATTTAATACAGCACCTCTCGAACTGTTACTGTTCAAGGAGACATGGTAGCTGACTTTATCATAATAAGTCTTCAAAATATTAATTATATGGAGTTAATAAACTTATGAGTCCACTGATAAATTTCCAACAACATTTAGTAAATATTGCTTTGTGATCAACAATATATTATGTCGTTATAACTTATGTTGTTATCAGTTTATTATGACTCATCCATGAAATAGGTTTTGTCTGCTGACATAAAGATATACCCGAAATTACATTTTGTCATCTTTGAATATCTCAAAGTTAGAGTAATAAACCGGTTTTAATTCTCACTTCTTCTTTAAAATATAGTCTCTCATTTCTTTTAAAGATATTGTAATACTCTATTAAATGCTTCACATTAGACTAGACATATCTAGTGTGTTGCAATGTGAGTAATATCTAAACGAGTACAGACTTGAACTTACATAAGGCTTCTAATTAATGAAGCGTAAGAAATAATCCCATTTATCCTATTATCCTCTAAAGGAGAGCAGTAATGTTTGTTACATATGTAAGGACCAATTTAATGTTAAACTTATGGAACGGAAGTAATGTCCCATTTGGTCTATCTCAACATGTTATGATATCTATTATGTAAGAGATATCTCTGAGATCTATTATATCAAAGTTTGTGTTAACAATGCTTTGACTTATGTAACATCTACTTGTCAAAAGAATATCATCTATATAGACAAGTTTATCTTAGTTGCTCCCACTCATCTTGAGGTAGGTACATTATTCCACTTGGTTGTTGATGAAAATAATTTCGTTAAGATTTCATCACATTATGACGTTTGCATTAACCCATTCATGGATTTTATTGGCTTATAGACAAACTGTTCTTTTAACCTTAAGTTTAGAACTTTCAGGTTGTTTTATGAACATGTAAATATGTCAGCCATTTGTTAGGGAAAATTGTTTTAATGTTCATCTAATGTAGCTTTAAACTATTATAAGCTACTAGAACAGTGATGATCCTAAAAGAAATCTTTTGTTAGATATGTAATAAAGATTCTTTAATAATTTATCTCTTCCTGAGTACAACCTTTGACAATCAAACATGCTTCTTTGTGTCTTAACGTTTATATCAGGATTTGGTTTAGTTATGAACACTCTTAGGTTATTCAATCAAATCCCAAACGTTATGCGAACACATAAAATCAGTTTTACTAGAAAACTGTTTTATTCCATTCAGAAGATTGATTGACGCTAATGGCTTAATTAGGAGAGATAGGATCAATAAACTTTTCCAAAATCCATTTCAACTTCAATTAGGGATTTCAACTTCAATTAGGGAGGTTATGTAATCATCAAAGTTAGTAAGCTTTTAAACCTAGATGACCTCCTGAGTTGATTATTGGGTTTGTTAGAAGTTTCAGTTTTATGGATGTTTTATGGATTAGCTAGCTCTTGATTAGGTTGCTATCATTTTCAGGATTCTAAGTTTGTAAGAGTTGGTGCAGTATGGTGTACAAGAGGTGCAATCGGAGTTAAATTTGGAGTGAAATTTAATGACACTCTTCCCCCCGCCTCTTGTATTCCTTGCAAGTCATGATAAGGACTTTGACTGCTCCCACTAACCTTAGAAAACTTTATGAACTCAGCATGCTTAGGGTCAATATGTAACGACCAACAAAATCTAATAGAGAAACACAAATTAATGACGTTAGTCATTGTAGTTTCTCTTGTTGAGGATTATATTAGTTTAGATAAGAAATCTAAGTGTGCCCACAATTAAGCAACAATGAAACTTTTGTAACAGTAGCATTAGATTTTAAGGAGACAAGTTATGATAGAACAATGTCAAGATGGAGCAGTGTCTTGTACAAGAGGTGTAAATTTAGTAAAATTTTCACTCCCCCACCTCTTGCAACTATTGCAAGTTATGATTAAGACATTTAATGCTCCCACTGATCTATGATATCTCTATAAATGCTACAAGATAAGTTTCGATTAGGTATGTGACGTGGGAACCTATCATATATATGTTAGACTTTATTTGATTTCTTTAATGTCCAAATATCATAAAAAACTTTAGGGACATATCTAATAGAAATCTTATTAAGTACATATATGAATAAATTTCTTATAAGACCGTGGGCCATATACGACAAAATTTAGATACAAGTAGATAGTCTTTAAATGATAAATGAATTATGTCTGAATATTCCATTTGGAATAAGTTCCATGAATGTCAATGAATGACTTATGATGGACCCATACTTATTCCTTGAGCCAAGTAATATTTAGGGCTATAACGTCATGATTGAAAAATCACTTAGAATGAGATTAGATAAGAAATCATCCTCATTAACCATGTCATGATTTCTCATGAATTTTGGTTATAATGGATGAAATTTGTAAGTCTCATTTTCCTTTTGTCAATTTTTTTTTTTTATTTGCATGATGACAAAAGTTGTGAAAGTGTAAGGTATCATCTAGTTTTATCTTAATAATGTTTCAATCCAGATATTTAGAACAAATAAAATGAGAGTTTAAGGTAAGTGTGACTTTATGTTGACTATGCAAACCTCACAACCTTCATAACATTGCTTAATTATGATACTATATTCTGATTAATCTTCAGAATATGTAAGGTATCGAAAAGCTTTTGTTAGAAGGCTGCTTATTATGGTTTTTATAGCCTTAACATTTAAGTTTGTCACTAACTCTTATGTTAATTATTTGTTGATTTCTGGTAAGGAAACATTTAAAAAAACTAGAGTCAACTAATCATGTGTTAATAGGAATATTATAATTAGTAGACTTAAATATCTTTAATAAATGACTATCTAATTAATTCATCCAACTGTTCTTTAGAATAATGGATAGTCTCGTTGCTTATGTCTAGTCGAATGACATAATGATGCATTGAGATTTTCCCTTTAAGAACCTTAGAGGTGGAATTAACAGTTGTAATTTGTCTATGGACCTTAGAACAATCCTCTTTTTAAGGTTTTAAGTGGTTGTAAGGTGAGTAACAACTTATTTTCCAGCTTTAAACATTTATTTCTTTTTACATATGTTGCTTATCAACACACTCATTATACTTTGGTATTTTTGAGTGTTATAGTTGATTTATAAGGCATCAAATTATACAAGTGAAAATCTTAATATGTAATGTACTGGAAAATGTACTTATTTCCATGCATAAGCCCTTAACTTTATGGGTCATGGTTTTGTACATTATAATGTATTCACATATACCACTTAACTTTATAGTTTAGAGTTTCAAATTAAGGCATGCATCTTAGGAGTTCTAGTGATTATTCCATATATAAGAGATTTGCCTTAGGAAAGACTTAATCTGAAATAACTTTAGTGATAGCATTATGTGAGAGAGTTCTTGATTATCATAAGAGACATCATGTTCGATTTGTCCTAATCATCATGCTCTAATTTTCTTCTTTATAATCTTTATCAGAAGAGAGCAATAGGATTATCATGTCTTAAGAAATAATCAAGGATTCAATTTAAGAGCTAATTCTAATAGAAACTTTAAATAAAGCAAACATTTTAGGTTTAGGAATTAGAGTGGATGAGATATATGTAGAAGCAAATTATAGTGAGTAAAAATTATGGGTACTAAAAATAAGACAGACGAAATGATCATAAAATTAATTAAGGATCATTAATATAAGGATCATTATGTGAAGAGATTGTGATATGTCTATTACTAACATCAAAATAATAGACTTAGTAAAATTCTACTTAAACAAAGACAAATTAGCTTTGGCCAGAAGTGTAATCATTTAAGTATGTGTGCAAAGTAATCGTGACAAATCAGCTTTGGCCAGAAATGAGACAATCACTTTAGTTATGCACTTGTCAAGCATGCTAAACATAAATGAATTAAATCAGCTTTGGCCAGAATTAAGACATTTCACGTTTGTAATGCATACTTAACATAGCTTTTTATAATACTTGAACAATAAATAGATGTATTAAATCAGCTTTGGCCAGAATTAATACATCAGAAGCTCATTCAAGTTAAGCTAGTTTGGTTTTGTAAAACATTATTTGATCCTTATTAATTAATTAAGTATAAACAAAACCAAGTATTTAATAGCAAACCACCTGTTAGCGCGGATCGAACTAATGCGATCAGTAATGCCTTGTGCGATTAATAAGGCCTTGTGCGATTAATAAGGACTTGTGCGATCAGTTAGGACTTGTGCGATCAGTGAGGCCCAATAACTTGTGCGATCAGTAAAGCCCAATAATTTGTGCGATCAGTGAGGCCCAAAACTTGTTCGATTAGTCAGGCCCAAGTTTTGTGCGATCAGCACTATCTTGTGCGATCCACAGGTCTTGTGCGATCCATAAGTCTTGTGCGATTTCCCTTGTGCGATCAGTCTTGTGCGATCAGGTCCACCTCCTTTTTTTTTTTTTTTTTTTTTTTTTTTTTTGTGTGTGACCTGATCTTGTGCGACTGTTATAGGGAAAACTTGTGCGATTTTGATGATGATTTCGAAATCTCTCTTTAATAGCTGTTATTTGTGATAATTAACTAAAACCCGAAATTTGAGGGATTTTGGGATATTATTTCCTAATTTATTTATGATCTAAACTTATCAAGTATTTTCGAAAATAATAACTAAAATCCATTAACAGTTTTTCGAAAATTATAATAGATAAAATTTAGATCAAACATTTGAAAACATCCACTAATCCAAATTATATTCCAAATCTTATGGAATTTTCGAGTTTTCTAAGAACATAACGATGAACCCTAAAAATAAGAACATAATTCTGGAAATCCTAAACCTGAATTTTAATGGTTTTGTAATGGATTTCGTGACAATAAGTTTAATCCTTTATAATTTCGAGTCGATTAATCAAACATATTATCCGAAAACAGGGATTTCGGCTCATGAAACTCGAAAACAGCCGAGACCTTTTGAAGGCTTTAAAAAATTCGTTTTCCAGATTTTTGATCCCAGAATAATGGATACAAAACCAGAACTGATTTATCAACATATGCTCTGATACCACATGCTGAACAGTTCTGATTTAAGCATAATGGAAAACATGTAATAACATACCTTTGATTGCATCAGTAGAGAATCCAGACAGAGACGCAGCCACGATGTTCGACATAATTGTCAGTTTGATCTGGTTCCTCCTTAGGGTGTAAAGTGATGATGGTGATGAAACCGAAAGTAGGGTTAGTTTCGGTTGAGGGAGAGAGAGACGAATTATGATGTTGGTGAGGGTTGTGATTGTGTAACTTGTCTAACCCTTTAACTCTCTAATAAGCTCCTTATTTATACACCCAAGAGGAAACCCAATTAGTTAATAAGGGTAATATGGTCCATCAACAATTACCAACTAATTATTAATAGGTTATTAATATATTTTGATCTATATTATATAAATGATAATGATGGCTACAAGATTAAATATAAATAAATAAATATTTAATCTTACAGATGACGAACCATAACTATCTGACAAATCGCTTGAACTTGAAGAATTCGTTGTATAATTTTTTTTTGGGTGATGGGAGGTGGTTTTTGAATATTTGGATAGTAAAATTTAGTAAGAATTAGTTGATTTATATAGAATAACAGTTAAAGAATTTTTTTTTTATAAAATAGCCGTTGGCCAACGGCTAGCCCAACGGTATGAACTCAGCCAATCCCAGCCATCCACATCGGCTTCCCAACCCGCCCCACGACAGGCTTAATAGCCACGCCAGAGGGGCAACACCGCTACCCAAGATGGCCCAATGTGGCTAAAGAGACGTTGGTTTGGTTCCCACGCTCCAAACCCAAACCCACACCCCGCGGTCTAAAGCGTGCATATTGGTAAATACGATACAACTCATACTTTAGATATGTTTATCATGTGTTCATTAATACCCTTTAGCTCAAAACAAAAGGTTCTTGAGTTTATAAAAAAAACGTTGATATATACATACTATTCCCTTTTTTAGCTCAAAACATAAAGTTCTTAGAGTTTATAAAAAACGTTGATATACATACTATATATTGTAGCCTTTTCTATTCGTATAAGTGGTACTTGAAAAATAATTATTAAGACAAGACTAAGAAATTTCCAAAGACCATTAGTTTTAATATGAAATTGATAAATATAAAAAAAAATACATCTGAATATGAAGTAAATAAATAAAATATATCTATTTTTAATATGAAATTGATAAATATAAAAAAAATACATCTGAATATGAAGTAAATAAATAAAATATATCTATTTTAATTCAAATACTATAAAAGTTTATAACATTATAACCGTTACACGTTTTTCAAAGTTATAAGTTGTTAATAAATTATTTTTACAAAGTTTAAACAAATCTACAACTTTTTGATTTTTTTTATTTGCTAATTTTCCAAGTTAATAAATAGATATACAAATTTCGAAAATTCTAATCATACATACACACTTTTACAAGTTTTTATAAAGAAAATAAACATCACTTAAATTCTATTAAAATCCGAAAAACGACAAGAAGAAAAAGGGGATTTGGCTTGTAATAATCATAACTAGAGGTCATTAGCCATTGACGTTCCCCCCCACCAATCCCACATTTCACCTATTTTTCCTACTCATGTCCCCCGTTAAAATAACTTAACGGAGTTATGTTTTTTTTTTCTAAATTACAAACAGTTTTTACGGCTTTTCATCAGAATGACGATACGAGTCCATTGATGTAAAACTTACCTCGAAACGGTGATCTAAACGACGAAAACGACGCTTCAATTCGGGTTTTTAAATTTCCAATTAACAAAAATCAAGTCATTTGGAGCACCATTTCGAGGTAAGTTTTACATCAATGGACTTGTATCGTCATTATGATCAACAACCCTAAAAATCTGTTTGTAATTTGGAAAAAAGCTTAACTCCGTTAAGTTTTTTTAATGGGGGACCGGTGTATGAAAAATAGGTGAAAGGTGAGACTGGTGGGGGGAATATTCAAAGGTGGGACTGTCAACGGCCAATGACCTCTAGTTGGGATTATTACAGGCCAATTCCCCGAAGAAAATGGAAACTAAAAAGTTTTAAAATTTTGAAACCCCTGTCGTCCGTTGACGTCTATCCACACAGACGTCATATCCACAAATGTAGCTGCCCAATGCATTGTCCATTGGATTTTCGTCCATTAGCGTGCCTAGTTTTATAACGTCTTCGGGTGCTCTACATTCAACCAAACTTGTACTCAATAACATTTACATTTAGGCTAAAGGGTGTAGGGGTCATTGTTGGAACATGATTTGTCACGTAGAAACATAAATGGAAGGCTACGCCACTCCCCTCCTTGATTGATGGTGGTTGGCGTGGATTGAACCACGATTATCACGGCCCTCACATTCGAAAATTTTGAGACAAAAATATATTAAAATAATAAAGGGGATAATGGTATAGGTCATGACCACACCCTTAGGGTAGTGTTTTTGGATGGTGAATTAGACGTGGCTGACATAAATGTCAATATTGTCGCAACCCCAGATCCTAAATCCCCGGGAACGGGCGGCCGCGAGCCAGCTTCGGTGGTATCGTGTATTGTCTAATTTGGCAGCGGAAATTTTTCATCAGGACCGTAGTTAGGAAATATTTAATCAGAGTAAAATACCACATTTTCCATAATATTAAACAAATGGGTTAAAACCCAAGTTCATAGTACACACGTTTTCATAGGAATAAATCCTATTTTATTTAAGAAAAACATCTATTTCTTTTTAGGTAACTATTATTGCCACTTTTCCAAGCCTTAAGTGCTATCCAGCTGGCTTCTATTTGGCTTTCACAATTTGTTACCTGAAACGCGTTTTAAAAACATTTGTCAGTGGGAAATACTGGTGAGTGAATCCCAGTTTAATAAAGTTTAAATAAAAACCCAGTGTACAGTATTGAGGGCGATCCCGCAATTACATTTGTTTCCAAGATATAACAATTAACCTCCATGGTACTGTCAAACCCGACTTGTGGAAATGTTACTCCTTGACCAGGTGGTAACAAATTTTGTATACAAAACCCCAACATACTCATGATAATTGTATTCTTACAAATACTCAATAACTGCTATTAGCATGGAAAAATATTTAAGGTTTTGTATAAATAGTTCACAAAAAGGTTTACAAAAAGTGGATCAACTCACATTACTGTCTTAGATTTTCCGTAAGGGTTTCCTGGTGACAATCTAAAATTTACAAAAATGCACATGCGTTAGTATAATAACCCATTTTAACATTAGTAATACCCTTCCCGAGACGGCATTCCAACGACTACGTCGGGCAGAACCACGACAGCCGTTACGGAACCCTAGATCAATCGGGCAGCGTATCTAATACGTATCTAGGGGTTATAATACTTGCAAAGGAGCAGAACTTCGCTATTTAGGGGGGGTATAATACCCGCTTATATTGTCTAATATTCAGATTAGAGAGAGAGATTTCGATTTTGAACGAATTCTGAATGAAACCCGATGACTCCTTTATATAGTGCTGATTTCTCACTTTGTCGCGGCCCGCGTAGATGTAAGCTAAGGCTTACGCGGCCCGCGTCAAACCAGGTCAACGCGTAGCTGGGCTGGGTCATCGAGTAGGTTCGCCGGGTGTTGGGCCACGTGGCCACACCGGGCTTTGCCAGGTTTTTAAGTTCACGCGGCCCGCGTAAGGGTTAAGGGTCCTTTACGCGGCCCGCCTCAACTTAAAAATTCAGATTTTTAATTATTTTTAATACTATTTAGGGTATACGGGGCCCGTTTTCGCATATGGGGTGTATTTTGGGACATATTGGGATATTTTAAAATATATTAGGGTGTCGGAAATTATTGATGAGGGTGTCGGTTTTATTGAGGATCGTTATATCCTCCCCACCTTGTTTTAGAGCTCGTCCTCGAGATCTACTGGAACAAGTGTGGATATTTCCTTTGCATTTCAGATTCAAGCTCCCATGTGTACTCATGTCCTCTTTTGGAGTCCAACTTCACTTTAACCAGAACTAGTCTCTTATGCTTGAGGTTCTTAACTTTCCTGTCTTCGATCTGTAGAGGTCTTTCTACAAACTTGAGTTGTTCATTCACCTCTATATCCTTAAGAGGTACCATTAGCGATTCATCAGCTAGGCATTTCTTAAGATTAGATACATGAAATACATCATGTATTCCTGCCATTTCCTCTGGTAGTTGTAGCTGATAGGCTACAGGTCCTATTCTTCTAGTAATCTTAAAAGGTCCAATATACCTGGGACTTAGCTTTCCTCTTTTGATGAATCTTACTACTCCTTTCCAAGGAGAGACTTTTAACAATACTTTATCTCCTACTTGAAATTCCAATGTTTTGCGTCGGTTATCAGCATAACTCTTTTGTCGATCCCGTGCTGCTTTTAGTCGTTTCTTGACTTGAATAATCTTGTCAGTTGTTTCTTGCACTATCTCAGGTCCAGATAGTTGCTTTTCCCCAATTTCTGCCCAACAGACTGGGGTTCGGTACTTCCGTCCATAAAGTGCTTCGAATGGTGCAGCGTTGATACTTGTGTGATAACTATTATTATAAGAAAATTCTATTAAAGGTAAGTGATCGTCCCAATTACCTCCGAAGTCAATTACGCAAGCTCTAACCATGTCTTCCATTGTCTGAATTGTCCTTTCGCTTTGTCCGTCCGTTTGAGGATGATAAGCTGTGCTCAGATTTAACTTGGTTCCCATTGCCTTTTGGAAACTTGACCAAAATTGAGAGGTAAATCACCTATCCCTATCAGAAACAATTGATAAAGGTATTCCATGTAATGAAACAATTTCATTTACATACAATCTGGCTAGCTGTTCCATACTGAAAGTTTTCTTCATTGGTAGGAAATGAGCTGACTTGGTTAACCTATCTACAACCACCCAGATTGTATCATTACCTTTCCTTGTTTTGGGTAATTTAGTTACAAAATCCATTGTTATTAATTTCCATTTCCACACTGGCATTTCTAGTTGCTGCAACAAACCTGAGGGTTTCTGATGCTCAGCTTTAACTTGTGAACAAGTTAAACATTTAGAAATATAGGCTGCTATGTCCTTTTTCATTCCTATCCACCAGAAATTCTTTCTTAAATCCTGGTACATCTTATCACTTCCTGGATGCATCGTATACTTAGACTTATGGGCTTCTTCTAATATACGATGGCGTAGGTTTCCTAATTTAGGTATCCACATTCTCTTTTCATGGAATCTCCAAATTCCATCTGTTCCTTGTTTTAATTCCTTTAGCATACCTTTTAATTTTTCAGTATCATCCATGACTACTGATTCTTGTGCTTTTCTAATTTGATCATTTAAATCTACTTGTAGATTTAATTTAAGAGAACGTACCCTTTTTGGCTTTTCGTGATACTTTCGGCTTAAAGCATCTGCCACTACATTTGCTTTTCCTTCATGATACTGGATATCACAATCATAATCACTAAGCATCTCCATCCAGCGTCTTTGCCTCATATTCAACTCCTTTTTCCCGAAAACATACCTTAAACTCTTATGATCTGTAAATATGGTAAACTTACTACCATACAGATAATGTCTCCAAATCTTAAGAGCAAAAATTATAGCTCCTAACTCTAGATCATGGGTTGAATAATTCTCTTCATGACTCTTAAGTTGTATAGACGCATATGCTATAACCTTTTGGCATTGCATCAACACACATCCATAACCTATCTTAGAAGCGTCACAATAGACTACAAAGTCTTCTGTTCCTTCTGGTAAAGCTAATATGGGTGTATGGGTTAATCTTTGCTTAAGAATTCTAAAAGCTTCTTCTTGCTTTGGTCCCCATTCAAACTTAATGGATTTACAGGTTAACTTAGTTAAAGGAATGACTATTCTAGAAAAATCTTGAATAAATCTTCTATAATATCCGGCCAATCCTAAGAAACTTCTAACCTCGGTTGGTGACTCAGGGGTTTTCCATTTAGTAATCGCCTCGATCTTAGTTGGATCCACATGAATTCCTTCATGATCAACTAAGTGTCCAAGAAACTGTACCTGCTCTAACCAAAATTCGCACTTCAAAAACTTAGCATAAAGCTTTTCCTTTCTTAATAGACTTAAAAGTGCGTGCAAATGCTTTGTATGTTCCTCTTTACTTTTAGAGTAAATTAGAATATCATCTATAAAGACAATTATGAATTTATCCAAATATGGCTTACATATTCGGTTCATCATGTCCATAAATGCGGCTGGGGCATTGGTTAAACCAAATGGCATGACAGTAAATTCATAATGGCCATACCTTGTTCTGAATGCGGTCTTAGGAATATCCTCTTCCTGTACCTTTAATTGATGATATCCTGACCTTAAATCGATTTTAGAAAAAAATCGAGCTCCTTGCAATTGATCAAACAGATCATCAATTCTCGGTAGTGGGTACCGATTCTTAATCGTGACCTTGTTTAATTCACGGTAGTCAATGCACATACGCATTGATCCGTCTTTCTTTTTAACAAATAAAATCGGTGCTCCCCATGGTGATGAACTTGGCTGTATAAATCCTTTCTTCAACAATTCGTCTAATTGTTTCTTTAATTCCTGCATCTCTGCTGGTGCCAAACGGTAGGGTGCTTTGGCAATCGGTGCTGTTCCTGGTAATAAATGGATTCTGAATTCCACTTTTCTGTCCGGCGGTAGTCCTGGTAATTCTTCTGGAAATACATCTGAAAACTGAGACACTACTGGAATGTCTTTTAATTCTTTTCCTTTCGTGTTAGTGATTATAGAAATCAAATACACTATAGATCCTTTTCTTATATTGCTTGCAGTTTTCATCACAGAAATGAATTTTGTGGACCTAGAGGGCTTATTTCCTTTAATTGTGATCTTTTCACCTTTTGGTGAATTTACTTGGATTGACTTTTGATCACATAAAATACTGGCTATTAACCAATCCATTCCTAAAACGATATCAAATCCTGCCAGATTCATTGGGTAAAGGTTCGCAATAAACTTTTGGTTTAAAAATTATATTCTTGCTCCCTGCAAGATTTCAGAAATCCTAACGGTTTCTCCATTAGTTGTTTCTACTAGACATTCTTGTGGTAGTTTAGTTAATGACTGATTGAGAAGTTTGCAAAACGAAGTATTAATTAACTTTGTTTCGCACTAGAGTCAAATAATACTTTAGCAAAAATATCATTAACTAAAAACGTACCAGCGATGACATCCGGAATCATCTTGGCTTCATCTGCAGTCAGAACAAATGCTCTAGCATTTTTAGTGTTATTGTTGTTCGCAGCTGGGGCCAATTTCGGACAATTCGGCTTGATGTGACCTTTTTCTCCACAGTTGTAGCATAGTCCATTACTGGATTTTCTCCTGCAATATTCTTCCTTCTGTCCTGGCATCTTGCAAAAATTGCAAAGGGTGGAGCATTTTCCCGAATGCTTTTTCTTGCAGACCTTGCAGAATGGTGCAGAGGTAGAACCCATATTCCTACGGTTGTAATTCCCAGAACGGAATTCTTGGGTAAGTCTTTGGGTTAGGTTTCTCCTCTTGTCTTCTTCTCTAGTACGGATTAATTCATCTGTCAAGGTATTTGCTAGTTCTACAGTTTCTTCTATAGTTTGAGGTCTAGCTGCCTTGACTACATGTCTAATCTCTCCAATTAATCCCCAAATGTAACGGGAGATTAATACTGGCTCTGGTGATGCAAGGGTTGGTACTATTCTAGCATATTCAAAGAGTGTGGTAGTATAACCCTTACTATCTACCCCGGTCATCCTTAAGTTCAGAAACTTATTTGCTATCTGTTCTTTTTCATCGGGAGGGCATAATTTCCTTTCTACCATATTCTTAAATTCTTCCCATTCCATGTTGTATACCCTATCACTTCCTCTTGACTGGAGGACAGTGTTCCACCATTCTAAGGCTGAATTCTTAAACAAGTTAGAAGCAAACATTATTTTATCTTCTTCAGCACACTTGCTTATTTTTAAAACAGCCTCAGTCTTTTCTATCCAGCGTAGGGTTGCAATGGGTCCTTCATTGCCCAAGAATTCTATTGGTTTGCAGGACCAGAATTCCTTGTAAGAACAACCATAAGGCATGGTTCTTCTTCTTTTGGGAATGGGCACTTGAAGTACGGGTCCATTGTTCACGCTGTTTTCTGGTTCAATTGGTCGCTTACTGCTATGTTTACTTTTATTATTCACTTCTTGAATCATTTGAATAATAAATGGCATTGCATCTATAATTCCTTGTGCCACTATGTGTTGAACGACACTATTATCCATTTGGTTTCCAGATTAGGGTCAGCTGCAGTGGTTGTGGTTGTGGTTGGGGTGCTATCATTTGTTCCAGATTAGGGTCAGCTGCAGTGGTTGCTAAGATGTGGATGTTGGCTATACCCCTATTTATCATCTCCTGGGCATAGGCACCTGTCTCTCTCTTGGCTGTGGCTATTACTCTCTGGTCTTGTAACTTTTTCATACGTTTTCTACGCTCGTGTGCCCCTCTACTGAACCATCCCCTCTTTTTCTGAGGAAATGTCTCTTCTGACTGAGCCTTAAACACAAAGATTCCTTCTTCCGTATCAGCAGAGTACCCTGAGAGGGCAGGCTGAGAAGAGGAGGTGCCTTCGCTTCTAGGCGAACCAGACAATTGACGGTACGCGTCAGATGGTCCTTGGTCGCTCATACTGTAAACTAACAAATAGTCAAATAACACATAATAATTAAATACAATTATGCACGTATTCCCGTAATTTATTTCCTAACAGATTAAATTTTGATGTCAGCAGAACACTTCTGTGGCTGAATCAGTGGCTTAGCTCTGATACCACCTCCTGTCGCAACCCCCGATCCCAAATCCCGGGGAACGGGCAGCCGCGAGCCAGCTTCGGTACTCTCTCATGGCGTCTCCCTCTGCCTCAAACAATTTCCCTATGCCCGGTTTGGCACCCATGATATCCATTAAACTTACGTCATCCAACTTTATATATTGGCGAACTCAAATGCGTCCACTGTTAACCCATCAACACCTTCTTCCCCATGTCGACGGCTCTCAAACTGCGCCGCCACCGTTCCTTACCTCGAATGACAAAAAAGAGACTATTAATCCCGAATATACCACATGGATTCAAGAGGAACAACAAGCTATAATTATTTTAAATGCTTCGTTAACTGAAGAAGCTCTAGCCGTCACCGTTGGATTATCTTCGGCTCGTGAAATTTGGGTTGCTCTTGAAGCGGCCTTTTGTAACACTTCGATTGAACGTATACAAAATTTACGCGACAATCTTCGCACCCTTAAAAAAGGAGACGAGAATGTTGCTGAGTATGGACGTGCCTTTAAAGCGATTTGTGATCAACTTAGTGTCGCTGGACACCCGGTTGATGCTATGGATCAATTACACTGGTTTTTGTGTGGACTGGGCACTACATTTGAAAGTTTCTCCACTTCAGTAAGATCGACATGTCCTATTCCCTCCTTTGCCGACTTACTGGCTAGTGCGGAAAGTCACAAACTTTTTGTGAAGATTTTACATGAAAGTGCCACTGTTCCATCAGTTGCTTTTGTGGCTCAATCTGCACGGTCCAATCATAATTACCCAAGAGATGCTCCACCTCACAACTCTTCTAATTTTCGGCCCAGATATGCTCAGGCCCGTTTTCGGCCCAACAGGCCCCATGGCCAAGGTTTTCGTGGTTATAGGGACGGCTTAGGCAACCTTCCTCGTTCCGGTCGGGTGCCGACTTGTCAGCTCTGCCGCAAAACTGGGCATTCGGCTCATCAATAGTGGTTGTGGTTGTGGTTGTGGTTGGGGTGCTATTATTTGTTCCAGATTAGGGTCAGCTGCAGTGGTTGCTAAGATGTGGATGTTGGCTATACCCCTATTTATCATCTCCTGGGCATAGGCATCTGTCTCTCTCTTGGCTGTGGCTATTACTCTTTGGTCTTGTAACTTTTTCATACGTTTTCTACGCTCGTGTGCCCCTCTACTGAACCATCCCCTCTTTTTCTGAGGAAATGTCTCTTCTGACTGAGCCTTAAACACAAAGATTCCTTCTTCCGTATCAGCAGAGTACCCTGAGAGGGCAGGCTGAGAAGAGGAGGTGCCTTCGCTTCTAGGCGAACCAGACAATTGACGGTACGCGTCAGATGGTCCTTGGTCGCTCATACTGTAAACTAACAAATAGTCAAATAACACATAATAATTAAATACAATTATGCACGTATTCCCGTAATTTATTTCCTAACAGATTAAATTTTGATGTCAGCAGAACACTTCTGTGGCTGAATCAGTGGCTTAGCTCTGATACCACCTCCTGTCGCAACCCCCGATCCCAAATCCCCGGGAACGGGCAGCCGCGAGCCAGCTTCGGTGGTATCGTGTATTGTCTAATTTGGTAGCGGAAAATTTTCATCAGGACCGTAGTTAGGAAATATTTAATCAGAGTAAAATACCACATTTTCTATAATATTAAACAAATCGGTTAAAACCCAAGTTCACAGTACACATGTTTTAATAGGAATAAATCCTATTTTATTTAAGAAAAACATCTATTTCTTTTTAGGTAACTTTTATTGCCACTTTTCCAAGCCTTCAGTGCTGTCCAGCTGGCTTCTATTTGGCTTTCACAATTTGTTACCTGAAACGCGTTTTAAAAACATTTGTTAGTGGGAAATACTGGTGAGTGAATCCCAGTTTAATCAAGTGTAAATAAAAACCCAGTGTACAGTATTGAGGGCGATCCCGCAATTACATTTGTTTCCAAGATATAACAATTAACATCCATGGTACTGTCAAACCCGACTTGTGGAAATGTTACTCCTTGACCAGGTGGTAACAAATTTTGTATACAAAACCCCAACATACTCATGATAATTTTATTCTTACAAATACTCAATAACTGCTATTCGCATGGAAAAATATTTAAGGTTTTGTATAAACAATTCGCAAAAAGGTTTACAAAAAGTGGATCAACTCACATTGCTGTCTTAGATTTTCCGTAAGGGTTTCCTGGTGACAATCTAAAATTTACACAAATGCACACGCGTTAGTATAATAACCCATTTTAACATTAGTAATACCCTCCCTGAGACGGCATTCCAACGACTACGTCGGGCAGAACCACGACAGCCGTTACGGAACCCTAGATCAATCAGGCAGCGTATCTAATACGTATCCAGGGGTTATAATACTTACAACGAAGCAGAACTTTGCTATTTAGGGGGGTATAATACCCGCTTATATTGCCTAATATTCATATTAGAGAGAGAGATTTCGATTTTGAACGAATTCTGAATGAAACCCGATGGCTCCTTTATGTAGTGCTGATTTCTCACTTTGTCGCGGCCCGCGTAGATGTAAGCTAAGGCTTACGCGGACCGCGTCAAACCAGGTCAACGCGTAGCTTGGCTGGGTCATCGAGTAGGTTCGCTGGGTGTTGGGCCACGTGGCCACACCGGGCTTTGCCAGGTTTTTAAGTTCACGCGGCCCGCGTAAGGGTTAAGGGTCCTTTACGCGGCCCGCCACAACTTAAAAATTTAGATTTTTAATTGTTTTTAATACTATTTAGGGTATACGGGGCCCGTTTTCGCGTATGGGGTGTATTTTGGGACATATTGGGATATTTTAAAATATATTAGGGTGTCGGAAATTATTGATGAGGGTATCGGTTTTATTGAGGATTGTTATATATATGGAGGGTCATGATCACACCCTTTAGATTTATTACCAACAAAGGTGAATAAAATCCAGCTAAAAACAAACCCTAGAAGTAGATATGCAACTATCGTCCTTTAGCCTTATTACCAACAAAGGGCAGACTTGGGAAGAACAGAGGCCAAAATAGAATTATGGAAACGTGAAATAATGATGACCAATCGACAATGTTCAAGATGCAGTGAAAAAGAAGAATCAGTCGAACACATAATAACTACATGTGCAATGACGAAAGAAATTTGGCAGAAGACGCTAACCTGGCTAAAATTACCATCACTAGCAATGTTCAGGTCACACGGCGAAGTATTAGCATACACATATACATATACATTCGCAGGATCTAAAGATTGGAGAAAAAATATCGAAATGGTATTTTTAACAACTATATGGGAAATTTGGAAGGCGAGGAATCTAAAAGAATTCAAAGACACTGTTAGATAATATTATACTTCATTCTGTATTGTTTAGTTTAGTATACTTGAGGTGGCTTAGTGTAACATTCATGTCTATATATATGTATCTTGTATTGATTCTTATTCAATGAAAACATAACTCACTTACTTAATCATGGTATCAGCCATTATTCCATCAAGTTGTTGAGTTTCCCACCTCTTCCCTTCCTCTTCCCTCTTTCCAGCCGATCATCTATCTGTTTCTTCTCTTCTTGTCTTTCTTTCCCTTCATCCTTCTGGTACTCTCTCATGGCGTCTCCCTCTGCCTCAAACAATTTCCCTATGCCCGGTTTGGCACCCATGATATCCACTAAACTTACGTCATCCAACTTTATATATTGGCGAACTCAAATGCGTCCACTGTTAAACCATCAACACCTTCTTCCCCATGTCGACGGCTCTCAAACTGCGCCGCCACCATTCCTTACCTCGAATGACAAAAAAGAGACTATTAATCCCGAATATACCACTTGGATTCAAGAGGAACAACAAGCTATAATTCTTTTAAATGCTTCGTTAACTGAAGAAGCTCTAGCCGTCACCGTTGGATTATCTTCGGCTCGTGAAATTTGGGTTGCTTTTGAAGCGGCTTTTTGTAACACTTCGATTGAACGTATACAAAATTTACGCGACAATCTTCGCACCCTTAAAAAAGGAGACAAGAATGTTGCTGAGTATGGACGTGCCTTTAAAGCGATTTGTGATCAACTTAGTGCCGTTGGACACCCGGTTGATGCTATGGATCAATTACACTGGTTTTTGTGTGGACTGGGCACTACATTTGAAAGTTTCTCCACTTCAGTAAGATCGACACGTCCTATTCCCTCCTTTGCCGACTTACTGGCTAGCGCGGAAAGTCACGAACTTTTTGTGAAGAATTTACATGAAAGTGCCACTGTTCCATCAGTTGCTTTTGTGGCTCAATCTGCACGGTCCAATCATAATTACCCAAGAGGTGCTCCACCTCACAACTCTTCTAATTTTCGGCCCAGATATGCTCAGGCCCGTTTTCGGCCCAACAGGCCCCATGGCCAAGGTTTTCGTGGTTATAGGGACGGCTTAGGCAACCTTCCTCGTTCCGGTCGGGTGCCGACTTGTCAGCTCTGCCGCAAAACTGGGCATTCGGCTCATTAATGCTTTCATCTTGCTTCGTATGCTGCATCCATCAATCCAACCGAAGATCAAATGGCTCAAGCGTTCCTCGCTCAATGTCAAGTGAACCCTACGGTTCCTGATTGGACATCTGACTCGGGTGCCACAACCCACATGCTTCCTAATAACTCCCTACTTCAGAATTTGACCCCAACTCAAGGTAATGCAAAGGTTTACTTTGGTAATGGCCAATCCTTACCGATTACTCATGTTGGACACACTAAACTTTTTGGTAATATTGCACTTAATGATGTTTTGGTGGTACCCAATCTCACTAAAAATCTACTTTCTATTGGCAAACTAACCGAAGATAATCATGTTGATGTTATTTTTTCTCACCCATATTTTTACATTCAGGACCGTCGAACCAAGCAAACTCTAGCCCGGGGGTCCCGTGAAAACGACCTCTATGTTCTTCGCAACAACCATGAAGCTTTAGTGTCTACTCACACGTGTCCAAAAGCTTCTTTTGAAATATGGCATTCCTGACTTGGGCATGTTAATTTTGATGTCGTTAATTTACTTAAAAATAATGGTTGTTTATCATTTACCTCTGTTTTACCTAAACCGGGTCTTTGTTCCCCGTGTGAACTTGCCAAGTCTAAACAGCAACCTTTTTCCCTCAATAATAAACGTGCTGATTCTCCTTTAGATCTAATACATTGTGACTTATGGGGCCCATCCCCGATAAAATCGGTGGACAACTTTTCGTATTATGTAGCATTTGTTGATGATCATTATCGCTTTACGTGGTTATATCCGTTGCGAGCAAAATCTGATTTTTTTGAGGCGTTATCTATATTCGTACCCTTCGTTCAAACCCAATTTTCAACAAAGATAAAAATTTTTCAAAGTGACGGCGGTACAGAATTTCCTAACAATCGTGTCCGCCGGTTGTTTGAAAAAAATGGCACACTTCATCGTATGTCGTGCCCGTACACTCCACAACAAAATGGTCGGGTTGAACGAAAACATAGACACATTGTTGAAACTGGTTTAGCAATGTTATTTCATGCCAAACTTCCCACAAAATATTGGGTTGATGCCTTCTCCTCTTTTGTATTTATAATAAATCGTTTACCGTCAACCTTATTGAATCAGATGTCACCCTTCGAAATATTATACAAACACAAACCAAACTATGCTTCCTTTCAATCGTTTGGTTGTCGGGTCTATCCGTTTCTCCGTGATTATGCCCCAAATAAATTATCTCCGAGGAGCATCCCGTGCATTTTTCTTGGTTATTGCACTAAATATAAAGGGTACAGGTGTCTCGACCCGTGCACTTCTTGGATATACATCACACGACATGCTCGATTTGACGAACACTATTTCCCTCTAGACACCACTACCGCCTCGTCGCCCATCAATACTCTCGAGGTGTCAAGTTTTTTAGATACAGCCTCTGATGTTACCACTCACACAAATAATTCCTCTAAACCAAAATCTAATGAAAATAATTCCTCCTCACCTACAATTAACAATGTTCCATCAATGGTCACTATTCCTTTTTTACCAGCCACACCTCACCCAATATCTCCTGAACCTGACAAAGCTCAACCCATCGGCCCACCGCAACCAACTACAACCGTCAGCCCAACTCCACCTGATACTTTGCCACAAAGCCCAATCCTTTTAAACCCTTTTTCCTTCGGCCCTACACCTACCAGCCCATTATCACACAACCCCACCCCTCCTAACAATTCCTTGACACCCTCCTCCACAACTTTGACACCCATTACCACTCCACCTTCCTCACCCAACTCATCTACCAGCTCTCCTGTCACGGTTGACCCCTCACCTATCATTGCTACTCCTCCTATTCCACCACCACCCCATCCCACCCTATGATTACTCGGGCAAAATCAGGCATTTTCAAACCACGCCATCGTGTAGATTTGGCCCATACATCCAACCAACCTATGCATCGGACCTTATTCGCAACCACTGACCCCACAACATACCATGCTGCATCAAAAGACACAAAATGGATTCGAGCTATGGAAGAAGAACTTAATGCTCTTTATAAGAATCAAACATGGACTCTTGTTCCACGTCTAATGCATGCAAATGTGGTTGGTTCCAATTGGTTGTTTCGAACCAAATTTAAATCCGATGGGTCAATCGAACATTACAAAGCAAGACCTGTTGCTCAGGGCTTCACTCAAGTTCCTGGCCTTGATTACTCTCATACATTCAGCCCGGTGGTTAAAGCCGCCACTGTCCGCACCGTTATTGCCTTGGCTATTATAAACGGTTGGAATCTCCATCAATTAGATGTCAATAATGCTTTCCTGCATGGACATCTCACTGAAAGTGTCTTTATGGAACAACCTAAGGGCTTTATTGATCCTCAGTTTCCAACTCATGTTTGCAAGCTAAATAAAGCTATATACGGTCTAAAGCAGGCACCTAGGGCTTGGTTTCATCGTTTAAGCGTGTTTCTCACAAACAGCGGATTTTCCTGTAGTCGAGCAGATCCCTCTTTATTCATTTACAAGCGTGACTCATGCGTTATGTATCTCCTTGTCTATGTAGATGATCTCATTCTGACTGGAAACCAACAATCCACCATAACGTCATTTGTATCCACCCTAAACAACGAATTTGCCATAAAAGATCTTGGGAAACTCAACTACTTTTTGGGATTGGAGGTTACCTACACTTCACATGGTCTTTTCTTAAACCAATCTAAATATACTTTAGATATTTTAACACGTCCAAAGATGTTGGATGCAAAACCTGCACCAACACCTTTAAGCACCAATGTTTCTTTTGTCTCTACAGGTGACTTATTTCCAGATGCTACTCTTTATCGGTCCATTGTAGGTGCTCTCCAGTACTTGACGATCACGAGACCTGATATTGCTTATGTTGTGAATCAAGTCAGTCAATTTTTACATGCTCCAACCACCGCTCATTTTCAGGAAGTCAAACGCATTCTTCGCTATCTCAAGGGTACAATTACCTTTGGCTTACATTATAGTCGACCAACTCATACATCGTTACTTGGTTACTCTGATGCCGATTGGGCTCGATGCTTGGAAACTAGATGTTCTACATATGGATATTCTATATTCTTGGGTGGCAACCTTGTTTCATGGAGTGCCAAGAAGCAACCAACTATGGCTAGATCTAGTTGTGAATCCGAATATCGGGTTATGGCCAACACTGCTGCAGAAATTGTATGGTTAACACATCTTCTTCAGGAACTTCATGCCTTACCACCTGACAGACCAACCATTCTTTGTGACAATCAAAGTTCCATCTTCCTCACTCAAAATCCGGTGTCACATAAAAGGGCGAAACACATAGATCTTGATTATCACTTCTTGCGTGAACTAGTGGCTGCGGGAAAATTAGTTACTAAATTTGTTCCGACCAAGCTTCAGGTGGCTGACATCTTTACAAAAAGTCTTCCAAGTTCTCAATTCAATATTTTCCGACAAATGCTTCGCATTGGTCCTCCACCGTTCAGCTTGCGGGGGGATGTTAGATAATATTATACTTCATTCTGTATTGTTTAGTTTAGTAAACTTGAGGTGGCTTAGTGTAACATTCATGTCTATATATATATGTATCTTGTATTGATTCTTATTCAATGAAACTTACTTAATCAGACACGAACACTTATGTGACAAAAACAATGGAAGACATACAATCAAATTCCTTCTTGTGGCTCGAAGAGAGATCGAAATTTAAGAACGTGATATGGGAGAGATGGGTAGATTTCAACATAAGAGACATTATACTTTAAGATTTTCATAAATTGGGGGTTTGTAGTGTGATAAGAATCGTGAAGGTCCAAAAGAGCTAATTGTCTATTCAAGAAGGGGTAAAATGCAAAGTGGCTAGGGGGCACATGTTAGTATTAATAGGATGGGAATAATCATGTGAGTTAGTTATGAATTTTGTTAGACATTAGTGGCTCTTGCATCATGCAATGAGAGAGGGTATATCCCTGGATTGTTAGTGGTCCTTTTCAATCTTTCTTTTGTAATTCTCTTACGTATTCAATCAAATTCCCATCCTTCTCACTATTGCTCTTATTATTTTCAGTCAATTGTTCATTAATTCTCAAACCTATTTCCATTACAAACCGATTAACTGCTCTTGTTTGATTCTGATACTCATCATTGGTCCGACCTGCCTTTGACCTGCCGATTATTCGTTTTCCGGTGACCTGTTTCTTCGTTTTCCGGTGACTTTCAACATGGAAACTCGTACAAACTCCAGATTAGATGCTCAGGATTCTCAAATCAAACAGTTACAGTCAGATGTGACTGACATTCGTGGGTCGTTACAGGCGATGGGTAGTTCGCTACAGTCTCTGGAGACTGAACGAGCGGAGTTCGGCGAGTTTAGGAAGGTGGTTTTGACGTGGATGGCGAAGCAGGATAAGAAAGTGGTGTCCGGTTCGCCGGATTCAGGGGTTTCCGGTGGGGGCTCCGTCGTTGTTGGTGCCGGATCTAGTTTGGGACCGTCCGATTCATCAACATCACTTCCTTGGGCTGTTAAGAAGGTAAAACTTCCTGAATTTTCTGGTTTTGATCCGCAAGGCTGGATTCAAAAAGCAGATCTATATTTCGATTTGAACAATACACCTGATGAAGGTCGATTACGTTTGGCTCGCTTGAGTATGGTTGGGGTTGCACAACACTGGTTCACCATAATTATTCAGGTGCATCCGACCATCTCGTGGCCGGATTTTCAATCGGAATTGCTTCAGCGGTTCAGTGGATTAGAAATCCAGAACCCGTATGAACAGTTGGCTACGATTAAACAGGGGGACTCAATCTATGATTACATTGATGATTTTGAGTACCTTCTCTCCCTTGTTCCCCGACTACCGGAATCGCAGACGATAGGTTACTTTGTGGCAGGTTTAAAAGACGATGTGAAGAAGTGGGTTCGTCTTCATCGTCCTCATTCTCGTTTAGACGCGATGTACTTAGCGAAGGACGTCGAACTAATGCTTCGACCAGACTCGGGCCAGGAGGCTTTGGGCCGTTTCCGTTATGTAAACCCTAATAGGCTTCCATCATTTGGGCCTAAAGAAGGGCCGTCGGGTATGGGCCGCTCCGATTCTAGATCCATTTCTGTTACCAGACCCAGTGATAAGAACGTGACCCCCAAATTGGACTCCCCCCGTTTCTTGGGAAACCCTAAATCATTTTCTCCAGTTGCCGATATGGGTCAGTCATCTCCCCGTGATAGAGGTATCCGTTCTCTCTCTCGAACCGAGTGGGAGGACCGGCGTAAGAAGGGACTCTGTTTTCGTTGTGGTCAACAATATGGACCAACTCATAAGTGTCCTGAGGGTCGGTTACGCGTCTTGCTCTTGGGAGATGATGAAGATGACTTTCCCATTGGAGAACAATGTGCCTTACAACAGGATACTTGTCCTACACACGAGACCGATTCGGATTGCACGGTGGGTACTTGTAATGCCTTGGAGTTTGCTGGAACGGTGGCAGCCCAAGCACCGTCTACTACTATGAAATTGGAGGGTATGTTGCTGGGTTTCCCAATCTCTATGTTGGTTGACAGTGGGGCGTCTCATAATTTCATTTCGCAACGTTTAGTTTCGGCTATGGGTTTATCTTCTTCGAAATTCAGAGGTATAAATATTAAACTTGGTGATGGGCATTTCGTTTCTGTTTATGAAAGATGTGTTGCTTTGCCGATTATTATTGGTCCTTGTTCGTTTTCGGTGGATGCGTTGGTGTTCGATACCGGGTCTTTGGATTTTATTCTGGGTCTAGAATGGTTAAAGTCCTTGGGTGAGGTGGTCCATGACTGGCAACATTCTTGGATGCGATTTATACATCAGGGAGTGTCAGTGCAGTTACACGGTGTTCATTCTGGTCAATCTTCTTTATCAGCCTTACATCAATGGTTATCAATGGACAGAATTACAGTTACCTCGTCGGTGGACACTTCACTTCCCTCAATGTCACCCCTGTTAACCACTCAACAACAAACCACTTTGACTTCCTTATTGCAGCAGTTCGAAGGGATTTTTCAACCACCCTCGTCTCTTCCTCCGAGCCGTACTCATGATCACAGCATTCGGTTATCCAGTTCTACTCCCATATGTGTACGCCCTTATCGTTACCCTCACGTTCAAAAGACAGAAATCGAACGTCAGGTTCAGGAGTTGCTAAATATGGGGCTGATTAGACCGAGTACGAGTGCTTTTTCAAGTCCGGTCATATTGGTTCGAAAAAAAGATGACTCGTGGCGCATGTGTGTTGATTATCGCGCCCTAAACAACGCCACAATTCCTAATAAGTATCCGATTCCGGTGATCGATGAATTGCTTGATGAATTACATGGTTCCACCTTTTTCTCTAAATTGGACCTCAAGGCAGGTTATAACCAGATTCGTATGTGTCCCGATAGCATTGAGATGACTGCTTTTCGTACTCACGATGGACACTATGAGTACTTGGTCATGCCATTCGGCCTTATGAATGCCCCGGCTACCTTTCAAGCGGTGATGAATGGTATTTTCCGGCCTCTTCTACGTCACAAAGTTGTCATATTTTTTGATGATATCTTGATCCACAGTCCTACTTGGGAGACTCACTTGGCTGATTTAAAGGAGGTTTTTGACATTTTATTATTCCATCATTTCAAAGCTAATCCGGGCAAGTGTAGCATGGGTCAAAGGTCGATTGATTACTTGGGTCATATAATCTCTGGTCAAGGGGTCACTATGGATCCAACAAAAGTGGCATCGGTTGTTGAGTGGCCGACCCCCACAACGTTGAAAGCTCTCCGTGGATTTTTAGGTTTGACCGGATATTATCGTAAATTCGTTAAAGATTATGGAAGTATTGCCCGTCCGTTAACCGATCTCACAAAGAAAGATGCATTTAGTTGGACCCCGGTGGCTCAAGCAGCCTTTGAGAAACTGAAACATGCCTTAACTTCAGCTCCGGTATTATCTTTACCCGACTTTTCTCTTCCGTTTGTTGTGGAATACGATGCCTCGGGTTGTGGGATTGGTGCGGTTCTTATGCAGCAAAATAAACCTATTGCCTATTTTAGCAAAGCGTTAAGCGATCGCAATTTATCAAAATCGGCATATGAACGGGAATTAATGGCTTTAGTCTTGGCGGTCCAACATTGGCGGCCTTATTTGTTGGGTTCCAAGTTCACGGTGTGTACGGATCAAAAGAGTTTGAAATTTTTATTACAACAGCGTGTTTCTACTTACGATCAACAGAATTGGGTGGTTAAACTCTTGGGTTACGATTTCGACATCCAATACAAACCCGGTCGGGAGAACCGAGCAGCAGATGCCCTGTCCCGTCGTGCTGATTCCGGTCAGTTTTTACAGGCAGTTTCTGCTCCTATTTGGCTACACGGTGCTTTGCTTATTGAGGAGGCCAAACAAGATTCTGATATTCAGACCTTAATGGCAAAACTCAAAGTGACGCCTGAAAAGTATCTTGGGTATTCAATCAAGAATAATGTTCTGTTTTACCAGGACCGTTTGGTTATTTCGCGCCACTCTAAATTTATTCCTGCTTTATTACACGAATTCCATGTCACCGCTGCGGGTGGACATTCGGGGTTCTACCGAACATATCGGAGACTGGCGGCTAATGTATATTGGGCAGGTATGACAGCTACGGTTAAACAGTTTATTCGGGAATGCAATATTTGTCAGCGTTGTAAGGTAAGTTCGGTGCTGCCAGGGGGTCTTTTACAACCTTTAGCAATTCCTGAAGCTATTTGGGAAGACGTGTCGATGGATTTTATCGTGGGACTGCCTCCTTCGAAGGGATTTACGGTGGTCTTGGTGGTGGTGGACCGTTTATCGAAATATGCTCATTTCATTTTATTAAAACACCCGTACACCGCGAAAACCGTGGCTGAGATTTTTGTTAAAGAGGTTATTCGTCACCATGGAATTCCAAAATCCATTGTAAGTGATCGGGATCCCTTGTTTTTAAGCAAGTTTTGGCAAGAAATATTTCGTTCCATGGGTACTAAACTACAATTGAGTTCAGCCTACCATCCGGAATCCGATGGTCAAACGGAGGTAATTAATCGGTGTTTGGAATCCTATTTACGTTGTTTTGCTGTTGATCAGCCCAAGACCTGGTCTGTTTGGTTACCGTGGGCCGAGTATTGGTACAACTCCACTTTTCATTCTTCTACGGGTGTTACCCCTTTCGAAGCCGTCTATGGCCGACGTCCCCCTTCGGTGTTTCAATTCATTCCGGGGGAAATTCGGGTGGATTCGGTCGCGAGAGACCTTCAGGACCGTGACGAGGCCCTAAAACAATTGAAAGTTCACTTATCTAATGCCCAGGGTGCTATGAAGTTACAAGCGGACAAGAAAAGACGGGACGTCCAGTTTTCGGTGGGAGAATGGGTTTATGTTAAATTGAAACCTTACCGTCAGTTGTCTGTTGCTAGCCGTATTCATCAAAAGTTGGCAGCAAAATTCTTTGGACCATTTCAGATAGTAGAAAAGTTGGGTCCAGTGGCCTACAAACTGCTATTGCCTGCCACTTCCAAAATACATCCGGTTTTTCATGTTTCTCTTTTGAAAAAGGCCATTTCGGGTCCTAGTGAGACAGTGTTACCTCCAGAATTGGACATGGCTGACTCCCCTCATCTGGCACCTCAAACGGTGTTGGCGACTCGTGTCATTCGGGACGGGTCAGATTCGGTGGAACAATGGTTAGTACATTGGGTGGGTCAACAGGTGGATGAGGCCTCATGGGAAGATGCTGATTGGATTAAGCTCCAGTTTCCGGAATTCAGTCTTGGGTACAAGACTGCTCTTGAAGGGGAGGGCAATGATAAGAATCGTGAAGGTCCAAAAGAGCTAATTGTCTATTCAAGAAGGGGTAAAACGCAAAGTGGCTAGGGGGCACATGTTAGTATTAATAGGATGGGAATACTCATGTGAGTTAGTTATGAATTTTGTTAGACATTAGTGGCTCTTGCATCATGCAATGAGAGAGGGTATATCCCTGGATTGTTAGTGGTCCTTTTCAATCTTTCTTTTGTAATTCTCTTACGTATTCAATCAAATTCCCATCCTTCTCACTATTGCTCTTATTATTTTCAGTCAATTGTTCATTAATTCTCAAACCTATTTCCATTACAAACCGATTAACTGCTCTTGTTTGATTCTGATACTCATCATAGTGTAATTGTAATTTTATTTCGAACTTTGTATCTGCTTATAGGGTTTTTACAGCATATGCTGGCCCTATTCTATAATCCTAGAATCATACCGTTAAAAAAAAAAAAAAAAAAAAAAAAAAAAAAAAAAAAAAAAAAACTATGGTCCATAAAGAACGTTTCCATGAGATCTCCTTTCCAGCCTACACAATAAAGATATATTATCCTTGTTGGCACTGTTAGATAGCGGCTGTATTTGCACCCCTTTGCGTTTCCTTTTCTTCTTTACAACAAAAGCAAGCCATGTGGGTTAATTTCTGGGTTTTATAAAACATAGGAATTAGGTTATCGGGTTTTAAAAGCTAGCTAGTTTTATTCAGTTATTTCATCATACCTACTATAGTCACCTGTCTTCAATTCGTTTGCTGTCTTTAACAGTTACGACAATTTTTTTGGCTGTTGTTGAACATGATTTCTACATCTTACTTACATACAACTGTAATCATAACTTTAAGGTTGCTTAAAGTTTAATAATTTGGTCACAATATCTATAATTTATAGTTAAAGTAACTGATAATCACATTTATGATTTTGATAACATAGTAAGTTATTGAAAGTTTGAAAAGTGGGTACTCATTATAATCACCAAATAACATAACATGTGGTCATTTATCTAACAAATTACCATAGTTTATTATTTTGTAAATACGCGTGATTAGGAATGAACGGCTATATCACCCCCTTGTCTGATCAATCAGGTCCGCATTGATTAAACCATGGTCCTCATTTTCATTTTTCAAGATTTTCTTTCCTTTTTCTTTAGACAAAAATAAATTAAAATAAATAAGGGAATAGTGGTTTGGGTAATGACCACACTGTTGAGGTAGTGGTTTTGGATGATGAATTAGACGTAGGTGACATTATGCTAACGTAAAAGATCATAAGAGTCATGACCACACCATATAGCCTAAATGATACAGGCTTATGCGACATGCATGGTAATGCTACTTCAAATTATTATATAGTAAATCACAGTTCCTATCATTGTATGTTGCAACAAATAAAATAATATAGTCTCCTGCAAACATACACTAACACACCCAAGATTTTTTCCATTAGGGTCCGTTTTTTACACCAATTTTTCACAACCAGACGTCAAAATTTTTGGGTTGATCGTCATTCGGGTCGGGTTGGTATATACTAAATATAGTATCATAATAAATACCATTTTAAGCATCAAGATATCAAATAGTGATGACTAATGGGATGCTTGCAAACAATAGCTACCATTTTTAATCTAAATATTAATAAAAGACTACAGTTAATGCCACGTGACAATTTCTTCTTCAACTTCACAATTATATTTTTATTTTTATTTAAAAATATTTTGTTATTATTTTTATTATCATTATTATTATTATTATTATTATTATTATCTATAAATCTCTCAATTTCAATTTTAATATTATAAATAAATAATATTTTGTTATCCTTATCCTTATCCTTATTATTATTATTATTAAATAGTAAATATCTCAATTTTAATTTTAATAACATCCGGAGGAATAATATATTTTTTTGTCTTTTGTGTCTTCTTTTTTTTCTTTTCTTTTTTTGGCATCATTTTTCATTTTGTAGCAAAACTTAACCTTTTATAATTTGTGTTACAAAGGTTAAATAATTTTAGTTTTTTATTAGTTTTTGTTTTACGTTTTTCTCGGATTTGTTCGTCGTTCGTTGCTATTTAGCACAGTGTTTGATAGTCACATTTGGCCCCTCAGGGTTTTTTTTCATTCGTATTTGGTGGTCACATTTGGTCTTTCATGTTTTTTTACCCCTCCACTTTCTAATATGTATCATTAAATTCAATTTCGTCTACGTTTTACGTCACGTAAGTCACTTTGTGTTGGAAATTCATTTTTTTTACGTTTTTTTTCCGGTTTTGGTCTTCGTTCGATGCTACTTAGCATGGTTTTACGTCCAAGAGCATAGGATAGTGGGGGCGGGAGGGGGGCGGCTGACCCCTCAAACTTTTCGCTCAGTAGTGGAGATTATGTAATTTTCGTATAGAAATTTTTTGGATATATACGTTTTCGACCCCCGTTTTATAGAAATTTTTGGGTGTGTACATTTTCGACCCCCGGTCGGAAATCTCAAGTTTCATCACTGTTTACGTCCCCATCTCCTCAACTTTGGTAGCACACTTTTATGCCCACTGCCCGCAACGCGGGTAGCTTAAGACTAGTTTTTTTATAAAGACCATTGTAATTGAGACTGTTATTTGGACCATTTGATAAAATCATTTCAAGACATTCAAATATCAAATTCGAAAAAACTAGTTAGAGGGTCAGTAGCTGGACGCGTTGTTTTAATTAACACTAGATTTAATTTGATTGTATAAAAAAAGGACATTTAGGTAGCGTTTGCTATGTAGGAATGAGAGGTGGAATGGAATAGACCATTATGAGGGAATGAAAAAAAGAGTGTTTGGTTGGTCGATGGAATGGAATCGTCCATTCCAAAATGCATTCCATTCCTTCAAAATCATTCCTTCCGTCCCCCCAGTTTTTTTTCCATTCCATTCTCTCTTCACTCTTCGTTAACAACACCACAACCCACCACCGTTGCCACCACCCATCACCATCATCATCCGCCGTCGTTTGGCATTCACCCAAAATGCAATCCGATTTTTAGAATCACATTGTTATACTTTATCAATTCCAGTTTTATTGTTGTTCATCGCCTCAGACTTTAAACACATTTTTAGGCTCAGATTCAACTTGCACACCAGTTGTTCGATAAAATGCTTGACCCAAATTTTGGTGATTGATTGTTTTGAGTTTGGTTTTTTTTTTTCAACCGAGGTAAAATCATTAATCTATAACTCTTCGTTTGTTTGTTTGATTGGTATCTTTGCAATTGGTTGGAGCCAAAGGGGGACATTTTAGGGCTTGGGTGATTAATTCTTGTTCAAGTTCAAATTGGGATTTGCCACAAGTCGCGCACTCATGACGTAGCTCTTTCTTGGTGAGGTGTCTGGGAGGGTGAGCAACTGTAGGTTGCTTTCCTCTTCTTTGTTTCTTGGGTGGGTTGATACATGGCCTCCTCCTCACCTCGAGAAGGAGGACTCGTTATCACTTCTCGGTTTTGATTGTTTCCAATGGGCTCTGCCCAGGGTAGGAGCATGGTATCCAGTGCCTCTGAAGGGGATGTTGGCTCCACCTCGTCCAATGGAGTGTGGCTATGCCCCTTCAGGAACTTCCACGAGTGTAAAGACGGCAAACCTGGGTCTTCTGGGTATAACAGATTGATCGCGCATTTTCAGCAATTCCATTTTAAAGATGATCGTAAAGAATCCCTTCAAGGTGCGCTTTCTAAGGATTTAGAATTGTTTTCGAATGTTGGGGAAACCCTGCGAGTTTTGGGATATTGGTTGTGTGGGAGGTGCATGAAGACACACACACTTAGTAGGGGGTGTCATCATCCTGATGGTGTTTTCACGTTCTCTAGAAAATCCGGGTCTGATGAGGATTTTGTCGTGGGGATCCGAAGGCCCCAAGATCCTGTGATGGTTGTTGAGCTTAGGAACCCTCAGGGAGTGATGGGAGATGTCGATCTCCTTGAACGTGTTTTCTCCCTTCCGGTTCGAACTGTTAAGAGCATCCCCCCAAGCTGTCGTTTGGCATTTGCACAAGCTTTGACAGGTGCCATCCATAAAGTAGTAGCTTCCCCTGGGACTGTCGAAAGTTGGGTCAAACTCTTGCTCTTACCCCGTTGTACCCTTAAGGTGGTTAAGCCGTCTTCCTGGCAAGAGCGAAGGTCAGGTAATCGAAAATCCTTGCAATGTGATAGTATTTTGCGGGCCTTAGCTATGTGGAAGGAGGGCTCTAGTTTTGAGGTTTTGGTCAATTCCGTCCTTGCCGATACTGGAGAAGGGGTCGTGCGTGGGAGGGGGGGGGGGAGCCACAACGGGAGATAGCTGAGGAGGTTAGCCCCAACATCAAGCAATGTCTCAGGAAAGTGAGTGATGGTCACTTCACTGCTGCAGTTAAGGTGTTGTGTTCCAGTGGGGTTGCTCCCCGGGGGGAATCTACCATGCAAGCTCTTATCGACAAACATCCCTTCGCACCGCCCCTGAACCTCCCTTCAACTCCTCTTTCACAACCTGCGTTATCCGTGGATGAAGACTGCGTCCACAGGTGTGTGAAATCTTTCCCGAAAGGGACATCTTGTGGGCGAGATGGCCTGCGGGCCCAACACCTGTTGGACGCTCTTAGCGGCGAGGGGTCGGCGACTGCCTCGGGACTGCTTACTGCCATCACTGAAGTGGTAAACCTTTGGCTAGGGGGGTTATGTCCTAAGGTACTCACGGATTTTGTTGTTTCGACGCCCTTAACCCCTTTGTTGAAGCCTGATAATGGGATTGGCCCCATTGCTGTGGGGGCAATTTGGAGAAGATTAGTCTCCAAAGTAGCCATGAAGAAAGTTGGGAAATAAGCTGTTAAGTACTTGGGGGACTATCAATTTGGGGTGGGGGTCCCCAATGGGGCGGAGGCGGTGCTGCACAGCGCTAACAGGTTTCTTAATTCTTTTCATTCAGATGGTTCGCTGGCCATGCTTACGGTTGATTTTTCCAACGCTTTCAACTTAGTTGACCGTTCAGTTTTGCTTCGCGAGGTCCATCGCCATTGCCCCTCCATATTCCCATGGGTTCAATTTCTGTATGCTCAACCTGCTAGGCTATACGTGGGGAATGACCGCATCGGGGCATTCACAGGGGTGCAACAAGGGGATCCCTTGGGACCTTTGCTTTTTGCCCTAGCCTTACACCCCTTAGTGCTTCAGGTGCAGGAAAATTATAAACTCCCCTTCCATGCTTGGTACTTGGATGACGGGACAATTATCGGGGACGCTATTCAGGTTGCTAAAGCTCTCGACATCATCGGTTCGGAGGGTCCAGCCTTGGAGCTACGGCTTAATATTAGAAAAACTGAAGTATTTTGGCCGACATGCAACGGGGTGAAGGTCCGGCCAGGGCTTTTCCCCAGTGAGATTGGGAGGCCGGAGAAAGGTGTAAAACTGCTAGGATGGGCGGTCAGCCATGATGCCAGTTTTATTAGTGGTCTAGCGGCTAAGAGGGCAACGCGTGCTGTTGACATTATGGGACACCTTCCCTTGTTGCGGGATCCTCAAAGCGAACTCCTCTTGCTTAGATCTTGTATGGGGGTTGCAAA
The DNA here is from genome assembly GCA_030545235.1 of Helianthus tuberosus. Lineage (NCBI taxonomy): Eukaryota > Viridiplantae > Streptophyta > Magnoliopsida > Asterales > Asteraceae > Helianthus > Helianthus tuberosus. The sequence goes on along the minus strand of CM060359.1, from coordinate 47,161,590 downwards.
GTTGCTATTTGGTTTGCGAACTTGCCAGCCCCCCTTTGTGGATGATGCTGTTTCATGTTTTGATAAAGGTCTTCGGGAGGCAATAGAAGACATTGTCGTATGTGGGGGTCCTTTTTTTGGTGATCTACAGTGGCGAATCGTGACCTTGCCAATGAGGCTTGGTGGGTTGGGCCTTCTCTCGGCCCGGGATGTGGCTGCCTATGCCTTTGTGGCTTCTAGGTCTCAATCTTGGGAGTTGCAGGACCACATCTTACGTAACAGTGGGGTTGCTAACACTGATCCGGATTATGCCAGCGCCTTGGAACGCTTGCATGAAAGCTACCTGACTTTGATCTCGGCGGTTTCTCTAACAAGGACATCGCCCCCAAAAAGCCACAGAAAACTTTGGCGAATGCCCTTTGTTGTCGAATCGCACAAAGTTTGGGAGAAGATTTCCATTTGTCACCCCGCCAGAAAGCCGTCATTGAATGCCTACAGAGGCCTTACGCTCAGGATTTCTTAACTGTTATTCCTATTGAAGGTTTGGGTCAACGTATGTCAGCGGTGGAGTACCGGTCAATCCTTAAGTACCGTTTGATGATCCCCATGTTCCCGAATGATGAAACTTGCCCAGTCTGCCGTAAAGCATTCCTGGATAAATACGGGGAGCATGCATTACACTGTAGAGAGTTGCCGGGGTTTAAGTATCGCCATGACTTTGTGCGAGACGCGTTAATGGATATTCTCAGACGAGCAGGGATCTCGGCGAAGAAAGAGGCACCGGTTAATTTTCTTACAGACCCGTCGGAGGGGAGATCCACCCTACGCCCAGCTGAGGTGCTAGTTTTTGGTTGGGAGGGCGGGAAACATGCTTGTGTTGATCTCACAGGTGTATCCCCACTAGCCGGGTTTCGGGAAAATGGGTTTGTGGCGGGGCAAGCGGTGCTGAAAGCAGAGTCAAAGAAGGTGGAAAAGCACGCGAAAGCTTGTGAGGATAATCAACATGCCTTTGTCCCCCTGGCGTTTGACACGTTCGGCTCCTTGGCGCCGGAGGCAGTTCGGTTCTTGTCTAGAGTTCAGCGTGTGGTCCATAGCAACTTTTCGACCCCTCAGGGGCGGGGCTTTGTTTTTAGTAGAGTAGGGTTTTCTATTCAGAAAGGGATGACGGCGCAGTTTGTTGCTCGTCTACCTGCTATTCTTATGTAATTTGCCCTGATGATTGAAAATTTATCAAATAAAAAATATAAAAAAAAAATTAACTAAAAAAAAAAAACTTTGCTTTTAATATTATGGGGTCAATGTAATTATTTTTATGATGTCCTTTGCTGTCATGAACATATCACCTCAATGTATACATCGCAGCACACACATCAATTCTAAGCTAATACATTGAGGTTTCATATCAAAACAAATAAAGGGAAGTTGCCCTGTAATAATCACTAGTAGACCTCATTGGCCATTAGCAGTACCACTTTTGAATATTCCCCCTGACAGTCTAACATTTCACCTATTTTTCCTCCACCGGTCCCTCGTTAAAAAACTTAACAGAGTTAAGTTTTTTTTTTTTTCTGAATTACAAACAAATGTTTTAGGGCTTTTGATCAGAACGATGATACGAGTCGATTGATGTAAACTTACCTCGAAACGGTGCTCCAAACGACGAAAACGGTGCTTCAATTCGCGTGTTTAAATTTCCAGTCAACAAAAATCAAGTCGTTTGGAGTACTAAATTGAGGTAAGTTTTACATCAATCGACTCGTATCGTCGTTCTGATAAAAAACACTAAAACATCTGTTTGTAATTCGGAAAAAAGAACTTAACCCCGTTAAATTTTTTTAACGGAGGACCGGCATAAGAAAAATAGATGAAAGGTTGGACTGGCAGGGGATTATTCAAAAGTGGCACTCAATTTCCCAAAATGAAATTATGGCCTTAGACATTAACACTCACTACTAGAAAACATGGTTTTTGTCATGTAATTTTTGCCACCGAAAATACGGTGACAAAAACACCCGTGTCAATTGCCCTAATGCCACCAAATAGCCACCATTTTTATATTTTGCTACCTTATTTTACCACCACAAAATTGGTCAAAATTATTTGCCACCGTTTCATGTTTTCTATGCTCCACCTTATTTGCCACCGAGTTGTGACGCGTTTTCATACCATTTAGCCACTGAAATTGCCATCATTTAGCCATCGGTTTTTGTATGTTTTGATATCATTTAGCCACCGATATTGCCACCATTTAGCCACCGATATTGCCACCATTTTTTTTACACAATTTGCGAGTTTTGATACCATTTAGTCACCGATATTGCCACCATTTGCAACCATTTAGCCACTTGATACCATTTAGTCACCGATATTGCCACCATTTAGCTACCATTTGCAACCATTTATTTGCTACCATTTACTCATTATTACTGGAATATTGGTTTGGTTTGGAATATTGGTTTTTAGTTCAGATTTTTTTCTCCCTGCTATTTTCATCAAAATTACATATCAATAAAACTACAAATAATATAAAAAAAGTGTAATAAAATCCCAAAATTATATAAAACATCTCGTTTTCAAAAGCATATAAAAAATACCAACTAAAACATAAAATAACTAAAATTATCCTAATAAGACAAACATCTAAACATTCAAAACCAAGTGTTTATCTTCGAACTGTAGCTGTTAACATAGCTTCAATTTGTGACATCCTATCAAGCATAGCATCTTTATCCACCTTATGTTTTTTTCTTTTTCAGCCAACAACCCCGCAATAATTCCATTGAACCTTTCTTTTTCTTCATCTTTTTCCTTAACGAGCTCCTTGATAACAAAGTTCAACTTTTCAATCTACAAAACAACCAATGAATAAAATCAAGAAATCAGAATTAACAAAAAATAATAATGGGTCAACTTCGTTGCAAAGAAAACAAAATACAATTGTAAGCTACAATTCAAGTGCTAGAAGCTAAATAGCATGTCCTAGTTTGTTTACATATTAAGAAGGAAATTATACCTAATTTAAAAACATTTTTTTGTATGAAATCAATATGAAATTCCTTAACATTCTCACTTATTTCTAGAACAATCTGTATAGAAGGGTGGCATGCTTATGCCAAAGTTAACCTTGTTAAACATTTTCAAAGGTTATTTACCTTTGTTAAAAATTTAGAAGACATTTACCCTTAATAGGGCAAAAGTTAGCAATTTTCCTTCAAGAAATTCCAATCTTAGAAGAAAATTGTTAAGAACCCGTATAACCTGTTATACCAATTGGACCCATCCACCCGATTTGAGATAAAACACAACCCAAATATTTACGATGCATTGACTCACCTCAACGCTGCCTCTTTTAATCTGTCAGAATTTCAAAAGAAAAAAACAAAAAACAAACGGTAAGTCGAAGATTGATCAGATAAAACAATTGTGGTTCCCAAGAAGCAGGGCTTACATTAAATACAATTTGAGAAATTCTCCCACCCATGTATATAGCTGCCATCATCCAACCTAACCAACTCCCCATACACCGTATTACTTCCACCACCCTCCTGCAAAACTCATGTAATTAACCAACTTAAACCAAACACAACTTAATTTATTTCACAATGATGCAATTAGCAAAACCGAAACCGAAACAAAACATAAAAAAACTGAAAATATTGAAACCGTGTCGGCCTAAAACTCGTTGCGATCTGAAACCCGTCCCGTGCAGAAACTCGTGTCGGCCTAAAACCCGTTGCGATCCGAAACCCGTCCCGTGCGAAAACCCGTGTCGGCCCGAACCCGATCCGAACCGACTTGTTTCGATCCAAAACCCGCCTCGTGCCAAAACCCGTCTCGGTCCGAAACTCAATTCGAACTGAAACCGTTCCGATCCAAAACCTATTTCGTGTCGTAACCCGTCTTGTACGGATGCTTGTGCCGGCCCGAAACCCATTCTGATCCGAAATCTGACCCGTTTCTTTAAGGTGCTAACCCACATCGACCCATTTCTTTAAAGTTGTCGACCCGCTTTGACCCGAAAATAACAAGATGGAATTTCAATTGATCCATTGTGACCCGTTTAGTTAAAATATCTTACCCAAACTAACCCATATAATTTTAAAAGCAACCCAAACTAACCCACTCAAGCAGCAGTTTCATATTAGTTGACAAAAACAGTGTTTTACATTGTGGATAATCAAAGAGGAAGCATGCCTGATTCTCTTACTTGGATGAATATAGTGAATTAATATTACACAGGTCAAAATTTGCAATTTGAAATGAAACGGGTCACAGGCTGGTTGAGGTGTTGAGCTAAATAGTTTTTGATGCAAGTCGGTGCTCTGATATAGTGATATATATTCAGCCATCAGTACACACCTACATGAAAATACCCTGCTAATGTATTTAACTATTAAGCTAAAAATATCATTGCTGCAGTTTGCTATAGTACTAGCTAGATGTGAAGCCATAAGATTGCAAAATTAGCATATGAAGTTGAACATCAACGTGGAACTACCAAGTCATCTTGCATAAAATCATAACGAAATTCCTAGCTAGCATAATTTTTATATCATACAACTATTGAAAGAAATAACTAGCAGCCTTATAGACTCTCGCGATGATTTTGAATGGCACAAATTCCTTAGACCTAGTTTATCTCACTTTCAAAAATTGAAGAATCACTTTCTGTGGTGAGAACTGAACACAACCTAAATTCATGCGCCTATTAGTTCTCAGTCTAATCATTGTATATATACTTGGAATTTGAATGACGCAAATGTAGGAATTAGGTTCACCTTTTGTAAAATATAATTACAAAATATATAATAACGAGACTCTCGTTATTCGTAGGAAATATCATAGTACAATATCGGTTGCAATAACTAAATAAAAAGAATATATAATATAATTATATATACCAATCTTGATTCAAGCCGCATCTTTGGTGGGTCCTTCACGCGCACTTGATAGCATCCTAGACTCGAGTATTCATCATCTTGAGTCTTGAAAAATACTCATTGACTGCAACAAAAAGAACACTAAAATGTTGACGATTTTGGTTGAGGCACGTGTTCAACACGCTTCCCTTAAAACAGATTTCGCGCCTCTACTAAAGACGACGCGTCTGTCTCCCAGGGTACAACAGCCGAAGCAGTCTGTACTGCCGGAAATGGCCACACGCCCGAGGTTACACCGAATAGAATTATAGTGTTTGAACTTGTGGAAAATAATGATATGAAGGTGATGGAATCGAGTAGAGAAAACTTATCTCCCTATAATTCCCAACATATGGATGTTCAAGTCTTCACCACTTCTCCAAGAATTCTTTATACATATTATCTTTCTCTTGTAGTTTTCTCATAATTCCAATGAGTCACATGGCCTCCCATTTTTTTTACAAGAGTTGTATGTTATGAAGAGTTTCTCTTAAGTGGTGATTTTATTAGAGACATAAAACTCTAATAAAAGTTTCACTTAATTAGTGATTTAATTAGAGCCATAAAAACTCTAACAAAAGCTAATCAAGTGATATAAAACTCTACTCAAGAGTTTCACCATATGAAGGAGTTTAATTAGTAATTATAATTTCACTAAATTATAAATTAACTAAATATCCATTCACAAATTTTCCCAACAATCCCTCACATGAATGGACATTGTTCAAAACACATAAAATTTCCAATGGAACCTCGACAGTTGAGTTTTGCATACGATAGGTAGGTGTTACCCTTTGAACCTTCGCTCATGAAATGCACTTAGCCCACTAGCTATGAGTAGATCTCGATGTCTTTGAACTCGTCTGCCGTTTGTGTAGACGACAATACACTTCACACAAGACTCTCCCTAGCCGGGTCGTCTCCTCATAGTCGTGTCCAATAATGGTCATGGAACACTTTCCTAGTTCTGCGAGAGCTCTAGGAATTGTGCCCTCAATTTCATTCGAAGCGACCCCACTTCTCTCTAACATAGGTGATTCTCCTTAGATCATTAAAAGCATTGTGGTTATCGTGATCTATCCAAATCATTTACCACATATTATGCTTAGCCTCACACTTGTCACTTTTAGGAATGGACTAGGAAGTTTATTAATCTTTATAATAAACTACCTTATTAAATGCGTAGGGTTATTCCCCCACAGTGACCTCACTTATTCATACAATTAGGTTTTCCTATTGAACTCAATTCTTGGGATCTCCAGTCTACTGAGTTAGGTTTCCATCATATGAACTTCATTTTTCAAGGGCTTCAGTCCCATTCCACAACTTGATCTCTAATAAACCCTCAGGTTATTGGATCCATAACATTAGCAAATAACTTTGCGTATTTGAGATCAGTTGTCATGATGTGTTCTTAACTCGTAAGTTAATTTTGCCTATTGTCAACTTCTAAGGCTATAACCTCAGTGGCCATCTGAATCTGGTTATAACATATGTCTTCGTAAAATACGTGTATCATTTAAGGCAAACACATTTCTATTATGCACTACGACCTTTGTGTCCTCCACTTAGTCGTCTATTTGCAATGTTAGATTGGATTACAAAATCCTTATTGCTAAAAACAAATGCAAGACACCCCCACATTTAAGTGTTATTGGATAACATTTAGATGTGTTAATGAGAACCAATTCTACATACCCTTATAGGGTTGTTTCTTTAATGGTTCCTCCCCCACATTTCTTGCCATTTGATCAACATTTCCGTAACACCACTTATGGCGACATTTATACACATATGATTGAACAAGACCAACCTTATTGTATCAGTGAATTCAACTCATATTGCATTAGCTTACACAAGCTTCCGAGCTGACCAAAGCAACACATGCCATTGTCATAAGTTTGTCACCAACTTAGAATAATTCTAATTTAACATCTAGAATAAGCTTAGACAATGAGTTCTCCTCATTAGCTTTTCGATCAAACTTTTAAAAGTTACATGTTATTTCCTTATAATGAATGAAAATTCTCTCTCAACTTTGTCCATACACAAATTCTTTTTGTGTTCATACACATTTGAATGTTTAGAGTTAATTAGTCTCCGTCAAGACCCATAATTAACCAAGTACTAGTCTAGCATGCTTTAGACTACAATACTTTAGCTTGTGAACAGAAGATGCATCATTCTGATTCTTCACAGCCCTAAGGATATCATAATATCACTTTGCAACATTCATCCATTGTTAAGACAAAATAATGAGACTTATTCATAATCCTAAAACATCAATATTTAGGAAGGTCTCACAAATTATTGTATATAGCACAAAGCTAAATTTCATCATGCATTTAAGGAACATAACTTATTTACCTTTGATCTCCAACGATCTACCATTGACTCATAAGTACTTAAACATAAGTCTTAATCCAAGTCACTTGGTGAACACATTCATCACCAACAAGATAAATGTTTCTCGTCTACAATCACTATTATGTGTGAGATAGAGTCAACTAGATCGACACTCAACAACATGGCATTCATAATTTTGCCATAAGTGATTTGCATACATGTATTGTTATTCATTAGGAGATATGTATATTTAAGATGCTCTCCCAAATGAAGGTAAAATCTCCATATAGATCTAACAATAATCAAGTGGTAGATGCATCTACTTATAAATTTCGCAAGATTTATTAAATGTATACAATAACATATAGTACTTTTACTTTTACTTTCATATGTTAGAATTCACACTTGTGAATTTTCCAATGACTTCTAATGAAGTATGTAGACATGAATGTCGTTAGTGTATTTCATCTCAATACACTCACTACGTTCATTCCTTACTCACTCATGATGTGGTTATACATTTGGTGTTTCGTTTTTTACTTTTAGTCAATGTAACAACTCTCAAGTTGTTTATGTCCAAGTATTTTCATGTACTATCCGTTTAAAACCATATTCTTTTAAACAATGTATAACCGACGTTATAATTATTTTCCACAAAAATAATTTATACGTCACAACCATTATTGATTTATTTCTTTGTAAAAAACTGTATGTGTTATCCGAAGATATTAAACACAAAACAATAAAATACATTAGAAACTAAATCATAAGTGTCAATCACTTTTGAAATTTAAACGGAAACATAGACAATATGTAGACATCAAATAGCAAAGTGTTTTTATCTTCAACACTTTATAATCTGACCGAAATCTTCTCAACAATATCGTCCCATAGCATGTCTTGAGGTACTCCCTCAATAAGACTCCATGCACTTGTAAGTACAAGTTCCCATTTCATCTTTAAACTTTAAACTAGGACAATTATGCTCAAAACAACACCAAGTTGTTACAAATACTACGTTTAAGTAGTAAACTTGAACAATTAAATTTGTTCACAACAACACCAAGTTGTTTTTCACCAAATAACATTTTCTAACACGCATGTTATAAAAAAAATGTTATAACAAGTACACTATAGAATCGAACGTTTACATAAAACGTTTTTCTAAGATATAGTTTATAAAATAAACCATTTCTCATCATCTTTAATGCACACATAGGCAATTAAATGTTTACATCAAACATTTCTGTTCATTATGAACAATCTCTAACCTCGTATTCGTGATACACATTTTCTAACACACGTGTTAGAAAATTTAAGTCATTTTATATATACAAAACATGACCAAATTAGAGCATTAAATGTCATCAATAAAACTCATCAAATGTCATCATTAAAACTCTACTCAAGAGTTTCACATATGAAGAGTTAAGAGTCTTACTAATTATATATTTAAACTCTAATAAAACTCATCAAATGTCACCATTAAAACTCTACTCAAGAGTTTCACATATGAAGAGTTAAGAGTCTCAATAATTATATATTTAAACTCTAATAAAACTCATCAAATGTCACCATTAAAACTCTACTCAAGAGTTTCACATATGAAGAGTTAAGAGTCTCAATAACTATATATTTAAACTCTAATAAAACTCATCAAATGTCACCATTAAAACTCTAAGAGTTTCACATATGAAGAGTCTCAATAACTATATATTTAAACGCTAATAAAACTCATCAAATGTCACCATTAAAACTCTACTCAAGAGTTTCACCATATGAAGAGTTTAATTAGTAATTAAAATTTCACTCAAATTGATTTAGAAATCACAAATTAAAGTTGGTGATGAACCCACACAACTACACTAGCACTTTATTGTGATTTAATTCTTGAAGCCAATCAAACATCAACTTCAATGTATGACCTTTTATTTCTAAATCATACAAAGCATTAAAATCAATGCTACAAGAAATTACTTATATAAAATGTTTACATAAAACATTTCAAAGCATTTGTATTTTAACCATTTTTAACAATTATGTTAAAATGAAAGAAATTCTAACGCGCACGTTAGAAATATTAACATTTTCACAAGATATTAATTTGACTTGCTAAAAGCACATATATGGTTCAAATAAACAAGTCATTTCTAATACACACGTTAGAAACTAAACAATTAAAATTGCTTCCAAACTAACGCGTTTCATGAACGTTTCTAACACACATGTTAGAAGACAAATGATTACAAAAATCATTATAAGACTTATTTGTTCATATCAATCCATGGGTGGATGAAAAGTCTACTTTAAATAGAGACTTGATTAGATACATAAAACTCTAATCAAGTAACATAAAACTCTTATTTAAAGACATAAAAAACTCTACTTAAGAGAATTTAACGTTTACAAAAAAACGTATGGTTTACACCAATAATTCCGGTCTAACACACATGTTAGAGAATTTAACGTTTACAAAAAACGTATGGTTTACACTAATAAACCCGAGCTAACACAAAAGTTAGAAAAATTAACGATTTTCAAAATCGTTTCAAAACCAAATGTTGGAACCAAAACTATTCGTTTTGTACCATGGTATAGGATTTAAGATTGTATCTTAATCTCAAAAATCCAAACACAACAAGTTGTACTACATTCATATTTCCCAAAAAAAAATATTTTTATAAGATCATAATCTCTAAAATATTTTTTTTATTCTATTATAAATCCTTTCATAAACCCAAAATCCTTATAAATAAGGTTTTAAGATTGTACCAACAATCTCACGAAATCTGTTTTAAGTTTGTAGGAATTAGGTTCACCTTTTGTAAAATATAATTACAAAATATATAATAACGAGACTCTCGTTATTCGTAGGAAATATCATAGTACAATATCGGTTGCAATAACTAAATAAAAAGAATATATAATATAATTATATATACCAATCTTGATTCAAGCCGCATCTCTGGTGGGTCCTTCACGCGCACTTGATAGCATCCTAGACTCGAGTATTCATCATCTTGAGTCTTGAAAAATACTCCTTAACTGCAACAAAAAGAACACTAAAATGTTGACGATTTTGGTTGAGGCACGTGTTCAACACGCTTCCCTTAAAACAGATTTCGCGCCTCTACTAAAGACGACGCGTCTGTCTCCCAGGGTACAACAGCCGAAGCAGTCTGTACTGCCGGAAATGGCCACACGCCCGAGGTTACACCGAATAGAATTATAGTGTTTGAACTTGTGGAAAATAATGATATGAAGGTGATGGAATCGAGTAGAGAAAACTTATCTCTCTATAATTCCCAACATATGGATGTTCAAGTCTTCACCACTTCTCCAAGAATTCTTTATACATATTATCTTTCTCTTGTAGTTTTCTCATAATTCAAATGAGTCACATGGCCTCCCATTTTTTTTACAAGAGTTGTATGTTATGAAGAGTTTCTCTTAAGTGGTGATTTTATTAGAGACATAAAACTCTAATAAAAGTTTCACTTAATTAGTGATTTAATTAGAGCCATAAAAACTCTAACAAAAGCTAATCAAGTGATATAAAACTCTACTCAAGAGTTTCACCATATGAAGGAGTTTAATTAGTAATTATAATTTCACTAAATTATAAATTAACTAAATATCCATTCACAAATTTTCCCAACAGCAAATTCCATTTGCATATTACTGCCAGTTTGAACTGGTACCGACTCCAACACTGATTTTGAATGGCACAAATTCCTTGGGCCTAGTTTATCTCACTTTCAAAAATTGAAGAACGGTGAGAACTAGGGCTGTAAATGAACCGAACGAACACGAACGAGACCTTGTCCGTGTTCGTTTGTTAAACAATATGTGTGTTCGCGAACCGTTCACGAACACTTATCGAACGGGATTTTATGTTTGTGTTTGTTTGTTAAGGAAATGAACTTGTTCGTGTTCGTTTGTGTTTGTTTGTTAATTTTAGGCAACGAACGTTGGCGAACACAAATGAGCACAAACTAATGTTCATGAACACAAATGGAAATAAACGAACACAAACAATCTTTCATGAACAGAATATATAATACAATGACACTTATTATAGATTTAATTTGTCAGAATTTTGATATATTTAAATAAATATAAAAGCTAAAAACGTTAATGAACTATCAAACACAAGCGAACACGTTACCGAATGTTCACGAACATAAACGAACGAACGCTACCTCTGTTCATGTTTGTTCATTTAACTAAACGAACGAAATTTCTTGTTCGTGTTCGTTTGTTTAATAAACGAACGGACACAAACGAACTTCCTGCCGAACGGTTCACGAACTTTTCGCCGAACGTTTGGTTCGTTTACAGCCCTAGTGAGAACTGAAAACAACCTAAATTCATGTGCCTATTAGTTCTCAGTCTAATCATTGTATATATTTGAATGGCACAAATTCCATTGGCATATTGTTTGTATTTTTGCCACAAGAAAACTTTGTGATTTGAGTTCGTTGGTTCATGATTTTAAGTGTTATAGTAGCTCAATTAGGCATTTTATAATAAAGTTAATAGTGTTAGAGTAGCTCAATTTGGCATTTTATAATAAAGTAAGACGATAATTTATCGTGTAAAAATTAAAAGTTTTAGATTAAAGAGATTTTTTATATACCTTTTCCCGTTCTTCATGTTTATTTTTATATGCATAACTTTATACCTTTTCCCGGTCTTCATGCTTATTAATTTAACTATTTAAAAGACGAATATCTTTTTAAGTATATATTTACAAATTTGTAAGCGTGATTTTTTTACTTTTATCATTATCAGAATTTTAACAGCGATGGTTATGGTAATGAGATTATATAACTCGTAAGATGGTTTAGTTTCTTTTATTATATAGAACGGCTAACTTATTCAGGGCCGGGCCTGGGGGTGGGCGGGGAGGACCACCGGCCAGGGCCCGATATTTCGGAGGGCACACTATTTTTAAAAAAGACCCGATATGTATACGTAAAAATTTCTTTTTTATAGGGTATACCTATACAAACACTAACATAGGCTCACTTACAAAATTGTTCTTATGCTTTAGATTAGTTATTAGCCTATTGACATTAGGTTTAGACCTTTATTGAGCCCAATACCCAATTTCATTAAGGCCTAAGGGCACGTTTTTTGGAGTCCGAACAAGGTACACGAATTCTCAGGGCCGGCCATGAACGTATTCACCTGTTAAATCTACTCTAAATTAAATTTACATATTTTGTATATCAGCACTAGACTTAAACCCTCACAATTAGGGGATACACATTTTACCAACATGTGATACCACTAAGCCAATGGCCCCTTGATAACATGGTTTACTTGATCTTTGTGTGACAAACCTACCTTCATGGACAAGAAGATATATTTCTCATTCACAGGTCTATCAAATTAGTGGGAAACACTAACTTCAACTAGAGAAGAGCCCACCTGAAAGCTAGTTAAAATGTATAATGGTTGGTTTTGTAGTTTAAGTGTTGGTCTATAATCTTTCTACATTGTGTATACTTATCATTATTTTGATGATACTCTCAAAAATTTAATTGAATAATTCAAAAAGAAAACAAGAACTATCCGTTTAGTGTTTTGAAAACCTGTACCAAAAATAGAACAAGGGCTTTCGTTTTATAGTTGAGCAACTATCACAACTCTTTAGTCGAAATGACACAGTCCATCGTAAAAGATTGTGTTTGGCTAAAGTTCAATTACTAGGAGTAGAAATTCTTTCAAAAGTAGCCAAAGCAGTTGCTTAGAAATTGTTGAACTATGATCAACAACAACTACAATCAGCAGTAAATACGATTAGCAGCAACTACGAGATCAATAGTAAGTGGTCGGAAATTTGATAAGTCTTGAACAAGCATGCACTACATGTCGGAAAGAAGAGAATAAATGAGGAAATTATGATGATTTCCAGCCCAATCACAAGCTGTTTTACAGCCAAGACTCCAGCTCAGCCATTTATTGTCTTTCCTTTTATTCTTGTTTCCGTATACTATAAATTGGGCATATGTATGTGTATTCAACATGAACTAAGCAATCAAAATCATTTTATCTCTATTGTCCCCTATATCAGTTGATATGGTATCAGAGCAGGTCTTCCGACTCCGAGACCGGCCTGTTCATCATCTACTAAAGCCTTTCAGTTCCTTCGAAACCCGGTTGCCATGTCCGAAGACGGTAACTCGGGTTCCGATTTGTCAATGCAACTAGCCAACCTATTCAAGAATTGTCACACCCCGATATTTCCACGTTTGACCGGTGGGCCCGGTGGAGAGTATCGTGACGTGGTTGGTAACATCATAGTCAAACAACACAATATTTAAATGCACAGCGGAAGCAAAAGATAGATATATTTCAACTTTAATAAATTGTAATATCAAGTATCACAAATAGTTGAAAGGAATCCACAGGTGGATCAAAATAAAATGGAAACATTGTTCAACAGTTTTGACATCCAAGCTTGCGAGACTTATTGTGGACGCTAGGAGAAAGCCAGCCTAGTTCGCATAGTACCTGCACTTAACCTTTTTGGGAAAATACGTCAGTTTACACTGGTAAATACAATTTAACTGACTCATTTTAAAAATGGTTAAAATTGATTTGAATGCACGTGGCACAAAACTTTTTATAACTTGGGATAATTATTTAAATGTATAAACTTGTAAAAGAATTACATGTTCCTTATGCGTTCAGTAGCCCGGTTCGTGTCGGGTTAAAGATCAATAGACACACCACATTATTTATTTTGGCACTGACGGGTGTACGCCTACACCCCGCGCTTAGGTCGTGGCCATTTCGTAAAATGATGCCAAGGATATCCGGGACATGGTCATTAACCTCCCAAAGGCTTTAAGCAAACAAAACAATTTAAACGGGCCAATTAATATAAATTAACCACCATACGATTAAAGATTTAATGCCCGACCAAGCGGTATTTTATATACCGTACCCCAAGCCCGTATAGGGAAAATAAGTTAAAAGTATTTACCTTTGCAAGTATAAATCACAATTAGCAAATGCGGGTAGCTTTTACCGGGTCTCCTATTATGGAACAAAGGTTTATAATAACCTATTAGAATCCTAACGGTCTTTAGTTAAGCTTAAGCTTAGACCGGTTAGTTTTAAGGAACGATACGGTTCGAACGCGTGATTAAGCGAAGACCGGAATAGAAGGTGATTTAGACCCGACAAGTTTGAAGACTTGTCTTATATGGGTAATCTAAACACATTCTGGATTTTGAGATAAAAACGATAAGGTTTGACCCGTTTCGGCCAATTTATGTAAACTAGTTACATAAACCGAACCGAACGCGAAGAATGCGTAACGGGTAACCATAAGAGCCATATACATGTTTCCTAAGTTAATATGCCTCAAATATGTTGTGACATCAGTAATATATCTTTTATTATGCCCGAAACGAATTTAAACTCAAACTATGCCCCGTAGGGGTATTTTGGTCATTTATAAGGTTATAAAAGAGTTTGAACAATAATCTGAGTTACAGGTCTGATGTAATCAGTAAAAATACTTAATTTGATAAGTTATAATAGTAGGGTATTTCATATATGTGAAATTTATCAATTATAACCAAACTATGCACCGTAGGGGCATTTTGGTAATTTCACATAAGCTTAAAATGTCAAAATCGGAAATCTAAGTTTAACAACTTTTGCTTACTGTTAAAACATTATAATTTACTTAAGATATCAGTAGGTATCAACCCTTATATGTTTTAAATAGTTTTAGTACATACTATGCGTTAAAAACGCTTAAAAAGACGATTAGAAGCCATTTCCGGGTTCTATAAAGAAAGCTGATATTTTTTATTATTCCAGAAGGTCTAAAATAATTTATTTATCATACAAAATCAGTAGCAAGAGGTTTGGGGTCAAAAAGGATATGTAAAACTCATTTTATAGCCCAAAAGGGCAAAACCGACAATTACCGAATCAAGCTTATAACTCTAAGTCATGCTCAGCCTAAAATTAATTAAAAATCTTCAAAAATCCCAAAATAATATATTACATCAGTGGGTAAAAAGTTTGATATCAAAAAGTGGGTTTAAATAGGCTATATGCTAATTATGCCGTTTAATCGCTAAAAAAAGTTTTCTAATTACACTAATGAGCATAACTCTCAATCTACACCTCAAACTGATGTCAAATTTTGGGTACAAGTTTATAAATCAGTAACTAAGGTTTCTACTCTTTAACATTTTTAAAAATCACGTTTTATGGTGATAAGGGCATAATAGTCAACATATAAGCAATTAACAGAATCATGCATATTAATTGGATAACTAATGAACCAAGGTGTATAATCACAGAGGCTTATACTAGCATGTAACCTAGTCCAATGAAAGCTCTAAGGTATTTCTAAAACATGCTTAAACGGGTCAGAACTGAAAGTCAAAGCAAAAGTCAAATTACGCGACTTTCGGTTCCGAACCGGGTCTCTACTGAAAATTGTCGGGTTGAACATGTTTAGACATGTTCTTACATTAATTACCAAGTTATATTAATGATCAAACAGGTTGTATGGGTTCTACATTGCTAATTATGCATTAATTTGAAACTAAGTATCCTGTTGACTTTTTAATAACAAGTTTGACCCGACAATTGACCTAGTTAGAGTGGGAATAAGAGGGTGCCCTTCTAAGGGTTAATTTCCCACAAAATTACCAACTTATAACTACTTTTAATTCGACTAATCACTGGACCATTAATGATTAATCGCTAAGTCAAACGGTAATTACGACGGTTTGACTTTTAAGCTAAAACTAAGTAAAAACTCAATTAAGGAAGGTCAAGGGTACTTACCAAAGTCCTATGCACGATTAGGGATGACTTGGGTATGCTCTTATGCTCCAGGAAGCTCCACAAATGCAGATGGAAGGCGTGATCACAATGTTGCAACACAAGGGCCTTTTATAGTGTTCTTGATCCATTATGATGATGACAACTAAGTCTATGGGGTGATCCAGATCAATAACAAGTGCTCCTAGGGTCTAAAAGCATGTAGGGGTCGTCCAAGAAGTGAAAAATATCTAACTAAGTCGGTTAACAAGCTCATAACAGCCAACTGCCCGAATTTATGTTGCTGGGCACCCCTTACGGACCGTAAGGGGGTGGCTTACGGTCTGTAAGCCTTTTGCAGAAGGCAAAAAAAACTTGACCTTTCAAGCATTCGAACGGGCAACCATGTATTACGAATTTTGGGCTTCTATAATTCAGTATGGGGCCTCATGAACGTGCCTTGAACAGTTTAGATCACCTTTAATGATGTACATTTGTCATGGACATTATCGAAAAGCCATAAACGAAGGGTTTTCGTGCATTTCTTCGTAGGATTTCACTTTTGCAAATACGAATCAATTATTACTAGAAATCACCGGATTTGAATGTATACCAGATGTTTATTATTCATATTAAGGTCTTGGGATTCATAATGAGGTCGTTCAGAGGTATAAATTTAAGATGACGACACTTTTAAATCCTGCCATACATCTTTAATGGGATCCGGGTTTATAATATTTTTGTCTTACATGACACGTGTCGTTATTCTATTAAACACGAATTTTCAAGGTGTTACATCCTCACCCCCTTAAAAGAAATCTCGACCTCGAGATTTACTGAAATAAATGAGGGTACTTTTCTTTCATTGTGGACTCAACCTCCCATGTGTACTCGGGACCTCTACGGGCATCCCATTTTACCTTTACAACAGGCACATGCTTCCTTCGAAGCTTCTTAACCTGTCGATCCTCGATCGATACAGGTTTTTCAACAAACTTTAAGCTCTTTTCTATGTGCACATCTGTATGTGGTATGACCAGTGATTCATCAGCGAAACACTTCTTCAAATTGCAGATGTGGAATACATTGTGAATTCCACTGAGCTCTTCAGGCAAATTTAACTTATAAGCAACTGATCCAACACGTTCGGTTACCTGGAATGGTCCTATGTATCT
Source organism: Helianthus tuberosus (assembly GCA_030545235.1). Classification (NCBI taxonomy): domain Eukaryota; kingdom Viridiplantae; phylum Streptophyta; class Magnoliopsida; order Asterales; family Asteraceae; genus Helianthus; species Helianthus tuberosus. Next base: position 47,144,366 of record CM060359.1, on the reverse strand, counting down.
CGGGCTTAACTTGCCTTTCTTACCAAATCGCATCACTCCCTTCCAGGGTGATACTTTAAGCAACATCTTGTCACCTACCTCGAAGTTAAAAGGTTTACGCTTTAAATCTGCGTAGCTTTTCTTCCTATCCCTGGTAGCTTTCAGGCGGTCACGAATCTGGACAATCTTGTCCGTCGTTTCAAAGACTATTTCCGGTCCTAACAATTGGACATCTCCAACTTCCGCCCAACAAACGGGCGTTCTGCACTTTCTACCGTATAAGGCCTCGAAGGGCGCAACCTTAATGCTGGTATGGTAGCTATTGTTGTAGGAGAATTCGATTAACGGAAGGTGGTTATCCCAACTACCACCTAAGTCAATCACACATGCACGAAGCATGTCTTCCAATGTTTGGATTGTATGCTCACTTTGCCCGTCCGTCTGAGGGTGGTAAGCCGTACTAAAATTTAAGCGCGTGCCCAAAGATTATTGGAAACTTTTCTAAAAATGTGACGTGTATCTAGTATCTCTGTCAGAGATAATGGACACTGGTACGCCATGTAGAGATACAATCTTATCTACGTACAATTGGGCTAACATGTCGGAGCTATAGGTCTCCTTAATGGGTAGGAAATGTGCTGACTTAGTCAGTCTATCTACTATTACCCATATCGTATCATTTCCTTTCCTTATCTTTGGCAACTTGGTGATGAAATCCATTGTCACCATTTCCCACTTCCAGGTGGGAAGTTCAGGCTGTTGTAGCAAACCTGACGGCTTCTGATGCTCGGCTTTAAGTTGCGCACACGTCAAACATTTAGCTACATAGGCAGCTACAGACTTCTTCAAGCCTATCCACCAATACTTTGCCCTTAGATCCTGGTACATCTTATCAGCTCCAGGATGAACGGAATATTTAGAACTATGGGCTTCCTGGAGGATAACATCCCGAAGTCCTCCATAAACTGGAACCCATATTCGTCCATTCAATCTCAGAATTCCATCTTTGCCCTGAGATAACTGTTCTTCGGTTACTCCTAGCTTTTCCTTAGGATAGTTAGCTTCCAACACAGCTTCCTTCTGTGCAGCTAACAACCTTTCATTCAAACCATTCTTTATCTCAATGCTCTTGGCATTGATTCTTATAGGTTTAACTCTTTCTTTGCGACTCAAGGCATCGGCGACTACATTCGCCTTGCCAGGATGGTATCTTATTTCACAATCATAATCATTCAAAGTCTCCATCCATCGGCGCTGCCTCATGTTTAAATCCTTTTGGTTAAAGAGGTGCTGGAGGCTCTTGTGATCAGAATAGATCACACACTTGATACCATATAAATAGTGCCTCCATAGCTTCAGTGCAAATACAACGGCACCCAACTCCAAGTCATGGGTGGTGTAATTCTTTTCGTGCACCTTTAACTGTCGTGAAGCATAGGCAATGACTTTGCCTTTCTGCATAAGCACACATCCCATCCCGGTGTGTGATGCATCACAATATACCACAAAATCTTCTATTCCATCAGGCAATGTTAATACAGGAGCGTTGCTCAACTTTTGCTTCAGAATATCAAAAGATTCTTGCTGCTTAGGCCCCTAATCAAACTTAACCTTCTTCCTAGTCAAAGAAGTTAGGGGTGCAGCAATCCTTGAAAATTTTTCGATAAATCGCCTATAGTATCCTGCCAATCCCAAGAAACTGCGAATTTCTGTGGGCGTCTTCGGCTCCTGCCAATTCATAACTGCTTCAACCTTAGCGGGATCTACTTGGATACCACGCTCACTAACCACATGTCCAAGGAATTGGACTTCTCGAAGCCAAAATTCACACTTCGAAAATTTGGCGTAAAGCTTCTCCTGTTGAAGTAGTGAAAGAATACATCGAAGATGCTTCTCATGATCAGCTTGGTTCTTCGAGTAGATGAGGATGTCGTCAATGAAGACGATGGCAAATTTGTCTAAGTAGGGCTTGCAGACGCGATTCATGAGGTCCATGAATGCGGCAAGTGCATTAGTGAGCCCAAAAGGCATCACTAGGAACTCGTAATGACCATAACGAGTCCTAAATGCAGTCTTGTGTACGTCTTCATCCTTAACTTTCAATTGATGATAGCCTGACCTCAGATCGATTTTGGAGAAGTAACTTGCCCCTTGGAGCTGATCGAACAGAACGTCGATTCTGGGTAATGGGTACCTATTCTTGATAGTGACCTTATTAAGCTCACGGTAATCGATGCACAGACGCATCGATCCATCTTTATTCTTGACAAATAAGATTGGTGCTCCCCAAGGAGACGAACTAGGTCTAATGAAACCCTTGGCTAGCAATTCATCTAGTTGCGTTCTCAATTCCTTCATCTCTGTTGGTGCCAACCTATAAGGCGCCCTTGCTACTGGTGCTGCTCCAGGAATGATGTCAATTCTGAATTCCACTTGTCTATCTGGTGGTAAACCAGGTAGCTATTCAGGGAAAACTTCAGGGTATTCAGAAATGACGGTGATGTCTTCCATCTTCGGTTTCGGCTCATCAATAGTCACTTGTGCCATGTAGATGACACAACCCTTCTTCAAACACTTAGAGGCCTTGAGCATAGTCACTTGTTCAGGCAGTCCATACTGGGTATCTCCCTGAATGGTAAGTGATTCACCAGATGGAGTCTTGATCAACACTTGCTTCTTATTGCAGACAATCTGGGCCTGGTTATGAGATAACCAGTCCATGCCTAAAACTATGTCGAAACCGGCTAACTTCAAAGGAAGTAGGGACAAAGGAAAAGATTGGTCCTTAATGGATATGAAACATCCATCTAATATGGTTGAGGCGGTTTCTAAGGTGCCATCTGCTAATTCCACCTCATATTTCACACTTAAGGTTTTAACAGGTAAATTCAGTAATTTGCAAAACTTATTATCTACAAATGATTTATCAGCGCCTGAATCAAAAAGTACTCTTGCATAGACATCATTTATGAGGAAGGTACATGTAATCACATTGTCGTCCTGGACGGCTTCCTTTGCATCCATCTTGAAGACCCTCGCATTGGTCTTTTTCCCATCCTCAGTCTTCTTTGCAAGTTTTGGGCAGTTGGACTTGATATGCCCTTTTTCGTTGCAACTGTAGCACGTTGCGTCCTTCAACTTTTTGCAATCCAAGGTCTTGTGTTCCTTGGACTTGCATATCCCACATGCAAAAGTTCTCGACTGTTTCTGCGAGTTCGATTCATACCTGCACTTCCCGAAGTGCTGTTTCTTGCAGATCTTACACTTGGGCTTTTATCCAGATTGATGCCCATCCTTCCTAGATCCTGACCCCTTCCTGTGCTCATTGTTTCGCCTGTACTTCTTATCCGAACGTCATGAGTTGTCATCCTCACGCTTTCTTTTCTCGGCATCCATGTTCCTCAGCGATCTCTGTCTGACCGCATCCAGTGTGAGGGACAAAGATATATCAGCTACAGATCTGAAAGTAGCTGGCCGAGAGGCCTTCACGCTTGCCTTAATTTCTGGGGCTAAACCCCCAATGAAACGAGCTATTCTTTTGGGTTCCGGGGTCACCAGATACGGAACCAATCTGGACATTGTGTTGAAACTCGTAAGGTAAGCTTGGCAGTCAAGGTTCTTCATAACCAATGATATTAAATCAGACTCAATCTTTTCAACCTCATGCTGAGGGCAGTAGTTGTCCCTGATGAGGGTAACAAATTGTTCCCATGACATATTGTACAGTGGAATCTTTCCAGTAGCTTGAATCAACGATCTCCACCAGGCTAAGGCCTCACCCTTGAACGATTGAGACACAAACTTTACCACATCTCTATCAGCGTACCCGCTGATATCAACCACTGTGTCCATCTCATCCAACCATGTCATGCGGTCTATAGCCCCTTTTTCCCCAGTGAAATCCCTGGGTTTGCATGAAACAAAGTATTTGTAGGAGCAACCCTTATCACGGGGTCCTTGGTTTAGTACGATCCTTTGAGATGGGGCACTTTGCTGATTTGAAGATTGGCGATCGTCATCGTTTTTCTTTGGTTCTTCCTTCTTGGAAGGTGGCTTGCTGTGAGCCTCAGAATGAGTCTTAGGCTTTGAATGCGGTGCAGATAGGGTCCTACTCCGAGTCCCGCTATATTCCTGATACTGCCGTTCTATTGCCTTTGTAACAGCATTGTCTATCAATGCTTGCAGTTCAGCACCCGCTATATTAATTCGGGCATCATCCTGATTCTCCTTAGGGTGACTGTTGATCTCGTCAGAATCAGCCATTTTGGTTTGAACTGTTACATAAGATAGTGACAATAATTTATTTGGGAGTTTATTATGGAATTGCCTTTTAGGGCAATTCATTGACCATGGTAAACATAGACCATATTTGGTTAATTTGTTGCTCACATTTATTTAGGATTTTATTATAACCTATCCTAATTATAAAACAATAACAGTATTATTAGCACAAAAGGCCTAGTCACAGGGACATTTTTAAATCATAAGCCATGATTTCGGAGAATCAAGGCGTTAAGGTTTGAACATAGTTCATATCCTTTCTCTGACAGGGAGTCGTAGACTACTACTGTCTTTTGTCTTATATGACAATGAGTATGGCCCGTAGGCACTATATTACCAATGTATGGTCAAAATATGATCATCTTAATTGATGATTTAAACCCATGATTTATAGATCATTAAATTAGGTTAGGAATCTTTTGAAGAATCTTTATATAAGAATGACGTGTGTGATTTTTACGAATCACGTCTGCCAGGAGCGTTAACATGTTTTCAGATGTTAACATGGATCTGAATCTTTTAAACAGGTCTTACCATCTTGGCCAAGTCTTATGATGACATCTAAGCTTGGTTATACCTTTGAGATTCTTATTTAGTATATAATAGGCAGATTATTTTAAAAGGAATGAATTTGATTTATTTATTTCATGTATAATATATTTATGCATATAGTGACAAAATGAAATTTATAATCTTAACATTCCATTAAATATTAAAAAGGACTACACATTGCCCTAAACGGGACTTTTAATAGACAAATTACCCACGCAGGGGTTAAACCGAAATACATGTCTACGCAGGGACCATAAAAATAAATGTCCACGCAGGGACTAAAAAGGCAAGTCCACGCAGGGACTAAATACACAGATAAATGTCCACGCAGGGACTTGACTGAAATAGATAATACAACAACACATGTAGGGATTTAATGATCCCTTTTCTTCTTCCCCTTTAGCAAGCCTGCTAAGCCCCTGAGGAAACCTTGTCGTTCCCTGCGATCCCTGTGAAAATCTCGCTCGACTTGGTCCAATCTTTGAAGAATTTCTTCCCGTTCTGGCGGGGAAAACCGTGGCGGCTGCGATTGTTGCCGAATCGGTGGTCGACCTGGTACTTGATATCCATGAGTTGGATATCCTACTCCCCAAGGAGCTCCATACGGTCCTTCAGGGTGAAGGGCGAGGTAGTTTGATGCCACTTGGTAAGGGTCTTCAGCATAGTTATAATGGGTGTGAGCCGGCTGCTCAAACGGATTGTACGCCATTGAACCGGCGTACGCAGGAATCAGGTTATCAAAACCCATCGGTGGTGGCTGTGGTGCAACTGGTGCAGAACTCGCCTCAGGAATTGGGTTTGAGGGCCCACCCATCTGTGGGTCTTCCTGTAGTGGCAGGTAGTGACTGCCACTGGAGTGTCGAGGGGTGCTAAAGTGGAAATCCCCTGCTCGCGCAGACATACGTGTGCCCGTTCTCCTACGCCTTGGTGGAGGTGGTGGCGTGACTGCCACGAATCGTGAATCCCCAAAGGGATCCTGCTGTTGCTGCTTCTGGTGAGGTGATGAATGGTGAGAAGGTGTGAAATACCATTCATGTTGGTTAAACCTCGGTTGGTAACTGTCCGGACCACCGTAGGGTGATCCGTGGAATGAAGATCCATCAGAGATCTCGATGGGATGGGATGGTTGGGGGTACCGCTTGCAGGTTCGACGGGATCCGTGTCGTCGTCCATGTCCATAGCATTGTCTTCTGAGAAGTGGTCCTCTGGTCCCAATGGGTTAAAACCCACTGGTTCTTGAATATAGTTTGCCGGGTTAAACCGGCCCTGAAAAACATGAGTGGGGTTGCCAAAGGAATTGTGCGAAAGGGATCGCTGGAGAGGTATATATGAAGGTTGTGGGTTATCGGGCTCGTTTTCTGACTGTGGCCCATAGGAGTTACGATAGGGAGGTGTTGAGCTGTGCGAGACAGACCATCTAGCGCGCTCTGTATAGGTCCTCCATGCTCCTTGTGGATCGGCACTCACAGTAGTAGAAGGAGCTCGCCGGTGCGAAGGCCCGGCTTCGTGATCGTTGGGGGCGCTCATCGGCCCCTTTCCTCGTCCTCCTCTTCTCATTCTTGGTGGCATATTTCCTGTCAATATAAACAAAGATAACAACAAGAATATATATAAAAATAAAAGACAAAGCTAAAAATTAAAAACAAATTTGGATTGTTCCTATGTTCTTTGTCTAGACTCGAAAATTTAGGAATGTGCAATTGTGTAACTGAGATAAACACAAAAGGCTAGTGTTTAATTCACTCAGCGTTGGCTCTGATACCAACCTGTCACACCCCGATATTTCCACGTTTGACCGGTGGGCCCGGTGGGGAGTATCGTGACGTGGTTGGTAACATTATAGTCAAACAACACAATATTTAAATGCACAGCGGAAGCAAAAGATAAATATATTTCAACTTTAATAAATTGTAATATCAAGTATCACAAATAGTTGAAAGGAATCCACAGGTGGATCAAAATAAAATGGAAACATTGTTCAACAGTTTTTAACATCCAAGCTTGCGAGACTTATTGTGGACACTAGGAGAAAGCCAGCCTAGTTCGCATAGTAACTGCACTTAACCTTTTTGGGAAAATACGTCAGTTTACACTGGTAAATACAATTTAACTGACTCATTTTAAAAAATGGTTAAAATTGATTTGAATGCACGTGGCACAAAACTTTTTATAACTTGGGATAATTATTTAAATGTATAAACTTATAAAAGAATTACATGTTCCTTATGCGTTCAGTAGCCCGGTTCGTGTCGGGTTAAAGATCAATAGACACACCACATTATTTATTTTGGCACTGACGGGTGTACGCCTACACCCCGTACTTAGGTCGTGGCCATTTCGTAAAATGATGCCAAGGATATCCGGGACATGGTCATTAACCTCCCAAAGGCTTTAAGCAAACAAAACAATTTAAACGGGCCAATTAATATAAATTAACCACCATACGATTAAAGATTTAATGCCCGACCAAGCGGTATTTTTTATACCGTACCCCAAGCCCGTATAGGGAAAATAAGTTAAAAGTATTTACCTTTGCAAGTATAAATCACAATTAGCAAATGCGGGTAGCTTTTACCGGGTCTCCTATTCTGGAACAAAGGTTTATAATAACCTATTAGAATCCTAACGGTCTTTAGTTAAGCTTAAGCTTAGACCGGTTAGTTTTAAGGAACGATACGGTTCGAACGCGTGATTAAGCGAAGACCGGAATAGAAGGTGATTTAGACCCGACAAGTTTGAAGACTTGTCTTATGTAACAACCCGCACTTTTGTGCGTTGTTACTACTCGATATACTCGTTACGCCTAGCACCAGAGATTCGGATCATAATGTAACTATATCGCATATATCGCTATTCGAAGGATAATCGCATATTTTCAAAATACAATACCACTATACTACACTATTATCACAAACACTAACACTCACGGAGGCATTGAGTGAGGACCTATTCTACCCTTCTCAGTGGCCGTGGTGTGTTGAAACGCAGACAATTAACGCTAACAAGGACTCTCGGGTGAGTGCTGTAGCTCCAGTCGTCATGACGATGATGACAATACGAGTAAACGGTACCCCGCCAGTCTTTGTGGCACTACACGAAATAACGTTCACGATGACGTCAAGAAAGGACCTATACTACCCTCCTTGATGGCCATGAAACGTCGCTAATAATCGCATACTCGAAACGAAAACCGATTGTTATATCGAAACTATGGAATATGGATACTTAAAAACGATCCCTAGTGATATATATACGTATATAATAATAATATAAATTAAGTATGGAAAGCACATACTTCGAAAACTATTGCAACTATTAAAAAGCGAAGAAGTTCATCGCGTCAGGATAGCCATCCGGACGGACAGCAATCCGGACGGACAGCTATCCGCGCGAACGGGCAATCCGGACCAGAACTCCCTTCTCCTCTCTATTTCCTATAAATACCATGCCACATCACTTGAACAGTGATGTGACAGCTCCTACTCGACCAAACGCGCTCCAAGACCCTTTTTTCTCGATTCCTCGCGATTCTGGTAAGATTTCAACCTAGAAACTTGTACTTCTACAATCTACACTAAATTCTACATCATTCTATCTTTCAAAACTCAATTTCTAACCGTGAAATCTGCGGATTTGATGCGTTTTGAGGTGATGTCACCAAGAGTTCTTATGAACTTCCAGTTGTGACCTCATCCCACCATAAACGACTCAGATCTGGGTGATTTCCACATGTTTTGGTAACAAACCTCGCCTAAATCTATGTATTTACCCAAGGAACTGTGCGATTTCGAGTTAACCATGAAGAACCATTACGAACGGCCAGATCTGACGGAACGGGGTGATTCCCGGCCGTTAGAGCGGGTCGGAGTCGACGGAACTTCATGTGTTAGTGCGAGATTACACTGTCCCAGTAACTCTACACGTATTCCTTCCGATAACCACTCAGAAACAGTACTTAGGATGCGAAACAGACGTGTTATCCATGTAATCCACACGGATAACCTGTCGTCCGCACGGATAACCTGTCGTCCGCACGGATAACCTGTCGTCCGCACGGATAACCTGTCGTCCGCACGGATAACCTGTCGTCCGCACGGATAACCTGTCGTCCGCACGGATAACCTGTCGTCCGCACGGATAACCTGTCGTCCGCACGGATAACCTGTCGTCCGCACGGATAACCTGTCGTCCGCACGAATAACCTGTTGTCCGCACGGATAACACTTACAATCCATACGAGTCAACACTTGTTCGGACGGATGACAATCCGCACGAGTGAACACTATCCGAACGGATGACAATCCGCACGAGTGAACACAATCCGAACGGATGACAATCCGCATGGATCACATGTAATCCGCACGGATCACGTGTCATCCGCACGGATCAGCACCATCTGACCCATGACTGTCATCCAATCCATATGTCATTCGGACGGATGAGCCCATCTGCACGGGCGAGCACCATCCGACCAGATAACTGACTTTTCGATGCTAATCTCGCTTAACCGTACATCGTTTACTATATCCTTCAATGATTTAACACAGACATCCTCGCAACCAACTCAGTCAAGTTGTATTCTCGCTAAATACGCACTGTGATTATACTTGAACCCTTTTTTAATCGAATTTTGGGTGTAACATACGTTTCTAACGAATCGAACTTATCAAACGAATTATTCAATCAATCGAATTATCACTTGCGAATAACTGTTATGCATAGGTATACGTGATGCTAGTTGCATATGTGCTAGGGCTTATACTCGCGACGTCCCACCATGACTAGTATAGTACTATTGCGCCGGACGGGGTCTAGTTTGCCATCGCATATTCGAGCATCGAGGACTTAGTTGGTAGTATCAGCTTTGTGAGTATATATGTCGTGTGTTACGTACTTGCATATGGAAATTCGCTACACTTTTATCTATTATGCTATACTTATCAAACCTGTATACTCGCCAATACTTTTGGTATTGACAAATATTTTAACGTATGTTGCAGGTTAGATCGCAGACTTTATCAAATCAAGCTAGGAAGTCTAGAAACTCAACTAAAATCTAGGTTGTCGGATTTGTATTGTTCGAGAGGACAAGAAATCTATGATAACTTATGTGATTGTATTATTTGTTAGTATGGGATAACGAATGTATTAAATATTATCGCAATATAGTTGTTATGGATTCTCTTGAGCAATCTGATTCGCCTAGTGCCGCGCCCCGATGATTCCGCCATCGGTTGGGGTGTGACAGATTGGTATCAGAGCCATAACTATAGGGAATTATGCCAGACTCGACCTAGTCCGGGTCGACGTCTTAGAAATTGACCTAGTCTATAGTCTAAGTACCAACAAGCCGACTCGTACGAACCAGTAAGGGTTCGTACCGGGCCTATTTGATACTCTCGATCGAAATTGCTAAAAGCTACAACTTTGTGTGAACACCGCGTACTACAACTTCACACGAAGAAGCCTTTCCTAAGGCTGAAATACTACTTAGCCTTTCCTAAGGCCGACACAATACACGTGTTTTCGGAAATACTCGCATAACAAAACCGAGCGATCCAGTCGAGACCAGGTGTGAAAACCAAGAACTCTCGATAGGATTGCTCACTCAGCGCATTTTTCTAGCACGAGAACCTTTTATCGAGTTAGGAGTGACATCCACATCTCGACGAAAGTCTCCATTTCGAAATCTAGTGGAGCTCGCGAATTTATTCGAAAAGCATAACCACAATTTGGAACGAAACTGTTAAGCCAGTGGTGAAACCCGTACCTTAATAAGTCGTTCCACTCTCTATAAAATGGTTTTCAAAAGCTCTCACCAAGGACTCGACTATCACGATAACTCGAGCCACGAGATGACTAGGAAGACAAATGCCATGAGCTGCATCCCAGTGGAAGCATGAAGTCCTCTAGGTCGACGCGCGCACACGAACTTGTTAAATATAGTTGGGTTACCTTGGGTAGTCGACGCCTTAACACCCAAGGCACTCTATCATACGACCCGCCGGTTTTACAGCTGGTTGGAAACTTATTCACGTTTTGAAACTTTACGCCCTATCGATTTCTCGACTTAACGATTTTCACTCCCTACATTATAAACGCACAATTCGCACAGCCATCGCAATCTAAAACGTAACTCGAATGTTCGCAACAAAACCAACGCATAATCTATCGCATTCGCTCTCGTTTTCTCACTTCAATGCGCCTCGTATATTCTAAACCGACCTGTATGTGTATGAATACTAATTTCAGCTATATAAATACCTATATATACATATAAACAACAAGTCATTGTGTGAGAACTTAGGAAGTTCGTGTCTCCTATGTGGCTCCTATGTGATTCGTATTATTACTATACTATCGCACCAAGTTTTGAATGCGCTCAATCGCATCGCAAAACTCAAAAATCATTATGATCGAATCTCACTCCAAGTCTCTTCCTGTCTAGATGCCTTCCAACAACTCTACCTCGAGACGAGTAGCTAGGAGAAGAGCCAAACGAAGTGCCAATAAGAGGATTGCATCATTTGTGACAAAAGAAGTGGTAAAGCTTATTCCTCGGATTGCCGCTCAAGTGCACTCTCTCAGCAACTCACGAGCCTCGGAAGACTCCAAGACGGAAGCGCCGCAATCTACTTTTCTTTACAAGCACTTCAAAGCCGGTGACTCGATGGGATTCACGGGCGAAGGAGGTGTGACTCAACTACTCCAGTGGTTCGATTCTATCGAAGTTACCCTTCGTCAAAGTGGGTGTCCCGATAGTTTCCGTACTACCTGCGCAACTGGAGTATTTCAATCACGAGCACTCGACTGGTGGACCGCTGAACGTAACAAACGCGGAATCTCCGCAGCTTACGCTCTCTCTTGGGATGAGCTGAAAGAGCTAATGAAGAAAGAGTACTGTCCCCCTCACGAAATTCGGAAGCTAGAGGATGAATTTTGGGAAATCAAGCAAACCGAAGGTGACAATGCTGGCTACACCGCAAGGTTCAAGCAGCTTAGCATAATTTGCCCAAATCAAGTTAACACTCCAGAGAAAGCCATCGCGAAGTACATTCGTGGCTTGCCAGAGTGTGTGGGAGATTTTGTCGAAGCTGCAAGACCTGCTACCATCGAAGAAACCTACCGCTTAGCCGCAGAAATCAACAACAAACGACTCATGGAAGGATTTTTCTCCAAAAATCCTGTCAAGCAAGCTTTTCAGGCAATCGCCATTAATCCTTCAGGCGAACATGTTGACGAATCTTCTGATGAATCTGCTAACGATTCTTCTAACGAATCTGCTAACGATTCTTCTAACGAATCTGCTAACGATTCTTCGGACGGATCTGCGGCCAATTCTTCTGACAAATCTGCAGATGGATCTTCCGACAAATCAGCCAAAGACTCTGCAAGTGAGTCTTCAGACGAATCCTCCAACGACGACACCTCTTCGCAAGACATCGACAAACCCAGCCGCAAACGAAAGACTTCAAGCCCGAGCTCATCAACAACCGAACTACTGCAACCGAAACCTCTTCAAGCAGTTCCGATGTTTCCAAAATGAGCCTACACTGGAGCTCATCCTCAGTGTTACTCGTGTACCTATCATCATCCAGTTGGGGCTGACTGTCGTTATTGCAATAACCGCAACCGTTACGGTCACTTCGCCCGCAACTGCCGCATCGAACCGTGAACTTGAGTACAACAACAACAGCTCCAGCAAAAGTCTTCAGCATCAGACATCTAGCAAGCGTAGGATAAAGCTGTAATGATACGATTTTCGACGTTAATTTCTAAGTTTGAACCTACTCTATTTACTCGATGTTGCCACTACGCGTAACATTAACTCTCGTCTTCATCTTCTCTATAACGCTCTAGTCGTTGCACTTAGACTAGATTCACACACATACTATATGCTATATCACGAAATAATGTGTTTTACCCTCACTACACTCTTAGAACGAGGTACGATAAACGTGCAAGGAACAATTAATCACGGGTGCACACGGGATTATTTGGGTCAGTACACGGAGATCGTAGTGAATTCTAAGGAGCCATAAGCGTTTCGACGAAGTATGACACCAAATCACGGGATCTTAAGTAGTAGGGGTCAAGCAAGGTGTGCTTTATCATACTACCGCAGTTCCGTGAAGAAAGTGCCACGTGGAGTTGAACGTTATTAGACCTATATACTATTGGGATTATTTTCAACACACTACACTCAATCGCAAGGCGTAACAACTGAAATTACATCATCGCAAGACTTGTCGTAAGTCTGCAAACGCAATGCAATCGCCTCATCGATGGACTCTGGAGAGTCTACCTCGCAGGCCAATTGCATCAACGCAAGACTGGTCGTAAGTCTATTGCAATGAATCTCATCAAGCACATAAACGCTCACGATATTGTTGAGTGAGGACCTATTCTACCCTCCTCGATAGCCGTGATGCGTTATAATGTAACGTTAAGCTCATTCGAAACAAGAAACGAACTCGACTAATCACAAGCGCTTATCATATGTATCTCGCAACCTCTATCGCTTACCACGTGAACCTATATCATTGCTGTGTATCAATCCATCGCTACCGCCTACCGTTATCTGTGATATTTGTGTTAAGTTAGCACGCCTGACCTCGCTTCACGAGAGGAAGCTCATATGGTTAAAACAAGGTGTTTTAGTCATATCAGCGACCTTTCGTGGAAAAAGGCCATGTGGGGTCTAATGTTAGTTAAACTCTGTGGTGTTAATCAATAAAAAACGAACCGCATACCTTCATCGCTTGCAACGCAACAACTGCCACTTATTGTAATTCAATTATCATCACCATCATTGCTAGTGTTGTGTTTGTATTATTCGTTTAATCACCTAATCGCTTATCGCTTATCGTATATAGTCTACCGCTTATTCGCGTACCGCTTATCGCTCGCTTGGTGTTCATTACAGTCTGTGTGGTATTAGTACGCATGACATCGCTTCACGAGGCAAAACTAACCTGGTTAAACATGGTGTTTCGCCATGTTAGCAAACACTCGTGGAAACATGCCATGTGGGTTCAATAAGGAATCTAACCGAAAACGCGTTATTCAACTCGCCGGATTAACCTATTCGACTCTATCTTATGCTCGGTCCGACTTTCTATCGATTTGATCGAGTAAACGCAATTCTATCCATGCCGTATCGGCACACATGACCCCGCCTCACGAAACGGAAGTAACATGGGCAAAGATCTGGTGGATACGCCGCTAGTACTTCCTATATATAAGTGTTTTAACCATATTACCAATCTTTCGTGAGAAAGTGCCAAGTGGGGCTCGATGTTAATTAACTTTTTCAACTGTTAAAAACTGGTTTTTATAAAAATTTTATTAAAACCATTGGACAAGTGAAATTTCCTCACAATGTGGGGGTAACATCGAATCAGCTTAACTCTATGCCTAAAGGAAGTCTCATAAGTCCAGTTTTTTTTTCTTCTTTAAAAACTTTGCTATATCAACACGAAATCCTTCTTAAGACGTTGGGTCGACTTCGAGTTCAGCATTGAACCCAGGTCCTAGGAAAGTTTCCGTAATCCCAGTTTTCATTTTCGAATTCCTTAAAATGTTTGAAACCTAAACTTTCTTGCAACGTTGGTTAACAGTCGACTCAGTTAACCCTACGTTATGAGAAACCTTTCAAAGTTCTTTAAAATTTCAATCGCAACGAACTTACGAATTCTTCGCAACACGAGGTGCTTTGTAACGACAACTCGTGGAATACTACTTTCGTCTTTACGTCGCTTTCTCGCTATCGCAACCGATCTCTCTTATTCGAAACGCTCTCGTTTGTCAACTCTCGGTCAAATCACTCGCTACATCGCTGATAATGCAAGATCAACTCTTAGAAGTCTACCTATTGGATTAATTTCGGGACGAAATTTCCTAAAGTAGGGGAGACTGTAACAACCCGCACTTTTGTGCGTTGTTACTACTCGATATACTCGTTACGCCTAGCACCAGAGATTCGGATCATAATGTAACTATATCGCATATATCGCTATTCGAAGGATAATCGCATATTTTCAAAATACAATACCACTATACTACCCTATTATCACAAACACTAACACTCACGGAGGCATTGAGTGAGGACCTATTCTACCCTTCTCAGTGGCCGTGGTGTGTTGAAACGCAGACAATTAACGCTAACAAGGACTCTCGGGTGAGTGCTGTAGCTCCAGTCGTCGTGACGATGATGACAATACGAATAAACTGTACCCCCGTCAGTCTTTGTGGCACTACACAAAATAACGTTCACGATGACGTCAAGAAAGGACCTATACTACCCTCCTTGATGGCCGTGAAACGTCGCTAATAATCGCATACTCGAAACGAAAACCGATTGTTATATCGAAACTTTGGAATATGGATAAGTAAATACGACCCCTAGTGATATATATACGTATATAATAATAATATAAATTAAGTATGGAAAGCACGTACTTCGAAAACTATTGCAACTATTAAAAAGCGAAGAAGTTCATCGTGTCAGGATAGCCATCCGGACGGATAGCAATCCGGACGGACAGCTATTCGCGCAGATGGGCTATCCGCACGAACGGGCAATCCGGACCAGAACTCCCTTCTCCTCTCTGTTTCCTATAAATACCATGTCACATCACTTGAACAGTGATGTGACAGCTCCTACTCGACCAAACGCACTCCAAGACCCTTTTTTCTTGATTCCTCGCGATTCCGGTAAGATTTCAACCTAGAAACTTGTACTTCTACAATCTACACTAAATTCTACATCATTCTATCTTTCAAAACTCAATTTCTAACCGTGAAATTTACGGATTTGATGCGTTTTGAGGTGATGTCACCAAGAGTTCTTATGAACTTCCAGTTGTGACCTCATCCCACCATAAACGACTCAGATCTGGGTGATTTCCACATGTTTTGGAAACAAATCTCGCATAAATCTATGTATTTACCTAAGGAACTGTGCGATTTCGAGTTAACCATGAAGAACCATCACGAACGGCCAGATCTGACGGAACGGGGTGATTCCCGACCGTTAGAGCGGGTCGGAGTCGACGGAACTTCAAGTGTTAGTGCGAGATTACACTGTCCCAGTAACTCTACACGTATTCCTTCCGATAAACACTCAGAAACAGTACTTAGGATGCGAAACAGACGTGTTATCCATGTAATCCGCACGGATAACCTGTCGTCTGCACGGATAACCTGTCGTCCGCACGAATAACCTGTTGTCCGCACGGATAACACTTACAATCCATACGAGTCAACACTTGTTCGGACGGATGACAATCCGCACGAGTGAACACTATCCGAACGGATGACAATCCGCACGAGTGAACACAATCCGAACGGATGACAATCCGCACGGATCACATGTAATCCGCACGGATCACGTGTCATCCGCACGGATCAGCACCATCTGACCCATGACTGTCATCCAATCCATATGTCATCCGAACGGATGAGCCCATCCGCACGGGCGAGCACCATCCGACCAGATAACTGACTTTTCGATGCTAATCTCGCTTAACCGTACATCGTTTACTATATCCTTTAATGATTTAACGCAGACATCCTCGCAACCGACTCAGTCAAGTTGTATTCTCTCTAAATACGCACTGTGAGTATACTTGAACCCTTTTTTAATCGAATTTTGGGTGTAACATACGTTTCTAACGAATCGAACTTATCAAACGAATTATTCAATCAATCGAATTATCACTTGCGAATAACTGTTATGCATAGGTATACGTGATGCTAGTTGCATATGTGCTAGGGCTTATACTCGCGACGTCCCACCATGACTAGTATAGTACTATTGCACCCGACGGGGTCTAGTCTGCCATCGCATATTCGAGCATCGAGGACTTAGTTGGTAGTATCAGCTTTGTGAGTATATATGTCGTGTGTTACGTACTTGCATATGGAAATTCGCTACACTTTTATCTATTATGCTATACTTATCAAACCTGTATACTCGCCAATACTTTTGGTATTGACAAATATTTTAACGTATGTTGCAGGTTAGATCGCAGACTTTATCAAATCAATCTAGGAAGTCTAGAAACTCAACTAAAATCTAGGTTGTCGGATTTGTATTGTTCGAGAGGACAAGAAATCTGTGATAACTTATGTGATTGTATTATTTGTTAGTATGGGATAACGAATGTATTAAATATTATCGCAATATAGTTGTTATGGATTCTCTTGAGCAATCTGATTCGCCTAGTGCCGCGCCCCGATGATTTCGCCATCGGTTGGGGTGTGACATCTTATATGGGTAATCTAAACACATTCTGGATTTTGAGATAAAAATGATAAGGTTTGACCCGTTTCGGCCAATTTATGTAAACTAGTTACATAAACCGAACCGAACGCGAAGAATGCGTAACGGGTAACCATAAGAGCCATATACAGGTTTCCTAAGTTAATATGCCTCAAATATGTTGTGACATCAGTAAGATATCTTTTATTATGCCCGAAACGAATTTAAACTCAAACTATGCCCCGTAGGGGTATTTTGGTCATTTATAAGGTTATAAAAGAGTTTGAACAATAATCTGAGTTATAGGTCTGATGTAATTAGTAAAAATACTTAATTTGATAAGTTATAACAGTAGGGTATTGCATATATGTGAAATTTATCAATTATAACCAAACTATGCACCGTATGGGCATTTTGGTAATTTCACATAAGCTTAAAATGTCAAAATCGGAAATCTAAGTTTAACAACTTTTGCTTACTGTTAAAACATTATAATTTACTTAAGATATCAGTAGGTATCAACCCTTATATGTTTTAAATAGTTTTAGTACATACTATGCGTTAAAAACGCTTAAAAAGGCCATTAGAAGCCATTTTCGGGTTCTATAAAGAAAGCTGATATTTTTTATTATTCCAGAAGGTCTACAATAATTTATTTATCATACAAAATCAGTAGCAAGAGGTTTGGGGTCAAAAAGGATATGTAAAACTCATTTTATAGCCCAAAAGGGCAAAACCGACAATTACCGAATCAAGCTTATAACTCTAAGTCATGCTCAGCCTAAAATTAATTAAAAATCTTCAAAAATCCCAAAATAATATATTACATCAGTGGGTAAAAAGTTTGATATCAAAAAGTGGGATTAAATAGGCTATATGCTAATTATGCCGTTTAATCGCTAAAAAAAGTTTTCTAATTACGCTAATGAGCATAACTCTCAATCTACACCTCAAACTGATGTCAAATTTTGGGTACAAGTTTATAAATTAGTAACTAAGGTTTCTACTCTTTTACATTTTTAAAAATCACGTTTTATGGTGAAAAGGGCATAATAGTCAACATATAAGCAATTAACGGAATCATGCATATTAATTGGATAACTAATGAACCAAGGTGTATACTCACAGAGGGTTATACTAGCATGTAACCTAGTCCAATTAAAGCTCTAAGGCATTTCTAAAACATGCTTAAACGGGTCAGAACTGAAAGTCAAAGCAAAAGTCAAATTACGCGACTTTCGGTTCCGAACCGGGTCTCTACTGAAAATTATCGGGTTGAACATGTTTAGACATGTTCTTACATTAATTACCAAGTTATATTAATGATCAAACAGGTTGTATGGGTTCTACATTGCTAATTATGCATTAATTTGAAACTAAGCATCCTGTTGACTTTTTAATAACAAGTTTGACCCGACAATTGACCTAGTTAGAGTGGGAATCAGAGGGTGCCCTTTTAAGGGTTTATTGCCCACAAAATTACCAACTTATAACTACTTTTAATTCGACTAATCATTGGACCATTAATGATTAATAGCTAAGTCAAACGGTAATTACGACGGTTTGACTTTTAAGCTAAAACTAAGTAAAAACTCAATTAAGGAAGGTCAAGGGTACTTACCAAAGTCCTATGCACGATTAGGGATGACTTGGGTCTGCTCTTATGCTCCAGGAAGCTCCACAAATGCAGATGGAAGGTGTGATCACAATGTTGCAACACAAGGGCCTTTTATAGTGTTCTTGATCCATTATGATGATGACAACTAAGTCTATGGGGTGATCCAGATCAATAACAAGTGCTCCTAGGGTCTAAAAGCATGTAGGCGTCGTCCAAGAAGTGAAAAATATCTAACTAAGTCGGTTAACAAGCTCATAACAGCCAACTGCCCGAATTTCTGTTGCTAAGCCTTTTGCAGAAAGCAAAAAAAAAAACTTGACCTTTCAAGCATTCGAACGGGCAACCATGTATTACGAATTTTGGGCTTCTATAATTCAGTATGGGGCCTCATGAACGTGCCTTGAACAGTTTAGATCACCTTTAATGATGTACATTTGTCTTGGACATTATCGAAAAGCCATAAACGAAGGGTTTTCCTGCATTTCTTTGTAGGATTTCACTTTTGCAAATACGAATCAATTATTACTAGAAATCACCGGATTTGAATGTATACCAGATGTTTATTATTCATATTAAGGTCTTGGGATTCATAATGAGGTCGTTCAGAGGTATAAATTTAACATGACGACACTTTTAAATCCTGCCATACATCTTTAATGGGATCCGGGCTTATAATATTTTTGTCTTACATGACAAGTGTCGTTATTCTATTAAACACGAAATTTCGAGGTGTTACAAGAATAGCTTCAACATCCAAATCAAAAACCCAGAAACCAAAACAAAAACCCAATACAAAATCAAAAATCAATGATCAAAACCAAAAGTCAGAATCAAAAATCAAACCTCCGACGCCATGGCACCGTTAACCGTCAGTCTCCTCACAGATTTGATTCCAATTTCAACATCACCATGGCTGATTTATGTTCTAAGAACAAAATCAAGTCAGACAATGGTTCGATCATTGTTAAGGAAAAAGCGGAGACGAAGAAGCCGCCTGAGATTTCCCCGCCGCCAGAAAAATCGTTGCCGGAAAACTGTTGTGGCAGAAGTTGTGGATAAGAAGAAGGGGAGGCATCGACAGGTATTGGGTTTGAGGATATTTCCTCAGACCCTTCTAACCTTATTTCTAGAAATTGTTCTATTTTAGTCCCTATGGAAGCAAAAAAATCTCAAACAGCCTCTAAACAATATGGATTTGCTAATATGGCCCTTAAACACTATGAAAATCAAGATAAGTCTTGGATTTTCGATTGTGGAGCCACTGATACGATGACATACGAGCCATCGGACTTCGTCTCTACGAAGAAACCAAACAGAAGTCACATCAAAACTGCAAATTGAGAAAATGCCTTAGTAGAGGGAGGAGGAACTGTTGAAATATCTCCCAATCTAAGACTGTCAAATTGTTTATATGTTCCTTCGTTAACACACAAGTTGTTATCAATAAGTCATGTTACAAAGGAACTCAATTGCACGGTTTTAATGCATCCTCATTTTTGTATCTTACAGGACATCAGAACTGGAAAGATAATTGGGCGTGGCACTGAACGACAGGGCTTATACTATGTGGATGAGGTGACTCAATCAGGGACTGCTATGCTTGCTCACGGAACAAAGAGTAGAGAAGCATGGCTCTGGCATAGGAGATTAGGGCATCCTTCCGCCGGGTATCTACATCTTGTACTCCCTGAACTCTTCCGGTCCAACAGTACATTAGATTGTGAAACATGTGCCTTAGCCAAAAGCCATAAAAAACCTTTCAAACCAAGTAACACTAGGGCCAGTGAACCTTTTTCGCTAATACATTCCGATGTTTGGGGTCCAGCTGAAACGAATGGAGGTCAAAATCTTCGTTTCTTCCTATTATTTGTTGATGACTGTACCCGGATGACATGGGTGTATTTTTTAAAACACAAATATGAAGTCTTTGACAAATTCAGACTATTTTACACCATGGTCCAAACTCAATGCAAAACCAACATTCAGATCTTACGATCTGATAATGGAGGGGAGTATGTTAATACCTCCATGAAACAATTTATTCAAGAGAAAGGAATGATTCACCAAACCACTTGCCCAAAACACCCAGAATAGAATGGTTTAGTTGAACGAAAAATGGCATTTTGGTAGAAATGGCCTGACCCCTTATGCTTGAATCCAAAGTCCCTAAATCCTTTTGGCCCGAAGCTATAAACACAACTGTGTATCTCCTTAACCGTTTACCAACCAATGCCCTTGACCTAAAAACTCCCCTAGATACCTTATCCACATTCACCAAACTACCCCCACCTCTCACCTTACCACCTCGTGTCTTTGGGTGTACCGTTTTTCCCCATATACCCAAAACCGAACGATCCAAACTTGATCCATGTGCTAAAAAATGTGTCTTTGTTGGTTATGGGATGAATCAGAAAGGATACCAATGTTATAACCCATCACGACGTCGTGTGATTACCACTGTCCACTACGACTTTCTTGAAACAGAATATTACTATCAGTCCCATCTCAGTGGTCAAAGGGAGATAGAACATGAAGACTCACTGAGCTGGTTGAAGTGGATTCCATCCGCAAGCGAGGACGAGTCATCTCATCATCCCACACATACTAAGCCTGTCGAAAGTTCCCCCTAAGAATCATCCAGACTGGTGTTCGAGGTAAGTGACTCTCCAAACCTTGGAAATGTCCTTGAATCTGATCCAGATACCCCTAACAATCAGGAAAGTCCCGAGACAATGGAACAGGTGGAGAGTGCTGAGAAAAACAACAACAACGCAATCCAAGAAGAAGTCGAATCCAATGAACAACATGATGGAGGCTCCGGAACAACACCGGGAACATACGTTTTACCTCCTAGAGCCAATAGAGGGGTTCCTCCAAAACGGTACTCCCCAGAAAGGGAAACCAGAAATCCAAGGTATCCTACAGCTAATATGGTTGACGAGAACTTATCTAACAGTGCAAAAGCATTTGTTACCTCTCTATACTCTGAACAAATACCGAGTTCCATAAAAGAAGCTCAGGGTAAGAAGAACTGGAAGGAATCAATGGAAACGGAGATGCGTGCTCTTATGAAAAACAACACGTGGGAGAAGTGTGTTCTTCCTAAAGGAAAGAAAACTGTTGGATGTCGATGGGTGTATTCAATCAAATATAAACCAGATGGTTCCATTGGAAGATACAAAGTTCGGCTCGTAGCCAATGGTTACACTCAGACGTATGGGATCGATTACTCCGAGACATTCTCTCCGGTTGCAAAAATGGACACCATCAGAGTGCTCTTCTCCGTGGCAGCAAATAAGAAGTGGCCTCTCCACCAGTTTGATGTTACAAACGTATTTCTCCATGGTGACCTAACGGATGAAGTCTATATGGAAGCACCTCCAGGTTTTTCCGGGAGTTTTAAAGAAAGGGAAGTATGTCGTTTGAAAAAGTCTTTATACGGACTAAAACAATCTCCTCGGGCATGGTTTGGAAAGTTCACTTTGGCCATGAAAGAATACGGGTATCACCAAAGTAATGCTGATCATACTCTGTTCCTCAAGAGAAGAAATGGCCTTGTAACTTGCTTGATCATATATGTAGACGACATGATTATTACCGGGAATGATGTAGAAGAAATAGCACAGCTGAAAGAGAATATGTTTTCAAAATTTGAAATGAAAGATCTAGGGAATCTCAAGTATTTCCTCGGGATTGAAGTTCTCAGGTCTAAACGGGGGATCTTCATTTGCCAAAGAAAGTATGTCCTTGATCTTCTGGCGGAAACCGGGTTGCTTGATTGTAAACCCGCAGATACCCCAATGGTGGTGAACCACAACCTACACATGGAACTTAATGGGGAGCTTGCAGACAAAGAAAGGCATCAACGACTCGTGGGCAAGCTAATCTATCTCTCTCACACTCCTCCTGATATAGCGTATGCGGTTGGAGTAGTAAGTCAGTTCATGCACCAACCACAAGTTGCCCACATGGAAGCTGCTCAGAGAATTTTAAGGTATCTCAAAGGGACAGTAGGCCATGGAGTGTTGTTCAAAACAAATGGACATTTGAATGTTGAGCTCTACACTGATGCAGACTGGGTAGGAGATAAGGGAAATCGAAGGTCGACATCAGGGTACTTCTCCTTGGTCGGTGGAAACCTTGTTACCTGGAGAAGTAAGAAACAGAAGGTGGTTGCTCTGTCGAGTGTAGAAGCGGAATTTAGAGGTATAGCTCGAGGGTTAAGCGAAGTTCTTTGGATCAGGAAGCTACTAGAAGACATTGGTTTTTTCCAAAAGGAACCCAGTAAAGTTATGTGTGACAATACGGCTGCAATACAAATCTCAGAAAACCCAGCACAACATGATCGAACAAAACACGTGGAGGTAGACCGACATTTCATCAAAGAGAAACTGGAGGAAAGAATCATAGAGCTCCCATATGTATCATCAAAAGATCAACTCACAGATATTCTTACAAAGGCCGTCAACAGAAACGCTTTTAGTAGTTGCTTGAGCAAGTTAAGTATTTGTGACCCCACTACTCAACTTGAGGGGGAGTTTCGGAAAGAAGAGAATAAATGAAGAAATTATGATGATTCCAGCCCAATCACTGTGGGCTGTTTTACAGCCAAGACTCCAGCTCAGCCATTTATTGTCTTTCCTTTTATTATTGTTTCCGTATACTATAAATTGGGTATATGTATGTTTATTCAACATG